>VWZI01002420.1:92953-219389 GCA_013396835.1 Psilopogon haemacephalus
AGTTTTAAAAAAGGTTTGTCTCAAACCCAAAAAAATTTTTTTTTTTTTTTTTTTTTTAACTTATAAAGTGGGATTTAATTTCTGGAGTGCTTTGACAAGCAGGAATTGTACTGCATTCTTAAATTTTGTACTGATTGCTTCCCATAGATTACTCTGTGATTTGCTTAGATCTTCAAGTGAAACAAACCCCCATTTTACTCCCTTCCCTAAGCCCCATCATGTTGTTGCCTGTTACTGCTGCTTCCTCCTGTAAGGCACTTCTGAGTTATTGATGTGACTCTGTTTAACTTGCGCAGACTACTTGATTTGGCTCAGTGTTATTCCCAGTGCTGGAAATGTAACAGCTGTAGTGCAGTGCTGGGGGTGTGCATGTGTCCGTGTACATTGCTGTGCTGAGATTGCGCTTGCATGCGCTAATGGAGATCATTACTTGCATTTAGCAACCATGAGGTTGGAGCTGTAATCGAGGCTCTCAGTTGAATCATTTTCAACTCCAGGAATGGGGATGTTAGTGCGGAGATGTTGATTCTTCTCTTGTGTCAAGTGATGATTTGAAAACACAGATGTGCTTCCAAGCATATCCTCTCGTCCGGTATGATAAAGATGAACAAATCCAAACCTTGGGTTAAACCAAAAGTAATTTAATTTTTTTTTTTTTTTTTTTACCTGATCATATCAATGAGTAACTTGAGAAAAAAGGGTGAAGTGATCAATTCATTCTGTTCTATTGGAATAAAAATTTATCTGAAAGCTAGCTGCTATTTGTGTCAGTACCCTCTGTTAGGAAATTGATTTGTGTTAGAAACACCACACACATACTCTCAGTGGTTAAGTACTGCCTTTGGTATGGAATAGCTTTACTGTTTCTTCGTGCTGGATCATTTATGAAGTTTATTCTATTTAGATTTCTTGTAAGGAGTTCTTGCTCTGGGAAATATTTTCATTGGGTATGTCATCAATTCTGTGTGGCAAATCTACTTGTCTTGAATAATACAATGGCTCTTATTTTAAAATGTTCCAAATATGCAATATGTCTCTTGGGATGAATAAATGGTAAAAATTACAAGAATAAATTTACAACACGACAGAAAGCTGATTTGTATTGTACATAGTCTTTCATTCAGCCTGACTCCAAATTGCAGCACTTCACAACTTTTAAATAACCTACTGTACTCTATTTTTTTTTTTTAATAGAAGACAAGTTGCTAGGTAAGAAAATCAGTTAAAACTTAGCTTTAAGTTGGGCTCAATTTACGTTTACTTTGTGTGAGTGAGATTCACAGCCATGTGACCTTTTCACCTTGTGTCATATACTAGAACAGTGCTCTGATAGCTCTGCCTGCAAACCCAGGGGCAGATGGGCTGGAACACAGGATGTGAGTGCAACCTTAGTTTGTGCAAGGGTTACGTGTCTGAGTGACCAGACACCCTCAGGGTATCATTCAGAGATCATCCTTTAAGAAAACAAACAATCCTACAGTATTTAACCTGCTCTGTAAAGCAGATGGAACTATGCTTCAGTGCTGACTCAGGAGAAGGGTATCTGAGTCATTTGTGTAGTTTGCAGCAAGTTTGAGCAGTTTGAGGAAGGGAAGCCTTCTCTCTCTTTGCCATGTGGTTTGGATCCACCTCAGAGTGCAATTTAAACATGATTCCACTCCAGGCTGTTTTAAGTGTCGCTGTAAGAGCCTAGGTAACTTGCCTTTCTTTTATTCTCTGTTTAATTTAGTGTGTTAGATGTCTGGGGATTTGGGAGAGAGGAAAAAAGCCTTAATATTTTAAGTGTCAGTGTAGCTGCTTTTTGTGAGATGCTATTGGTAGCACATAACATCTACCAGTAACTTCATCTCAAATTCCTATCTCCCAAATACTAGTGCAGAGCATTCTTGCTTAGACCAAGGAGACAAACTCCGGATTAGTTTCATGTGGGCAATGCTGTAGGTGGAAGTGGTGGTGAAGATTTGCTCCTTTGTTCAGTGTCAGTGTTACAGACTCATGATGCACACAATGTTAAAGGTGTTTGGGTTTTCGTGTGTGTGTAACAGTCACAGTTGATTGGCAGGTTTCTTTGTTGCAGAACTTGTCTGTAATCCAACTGTAACAGGGCACTGTCATAGGCATTTGTTGCTCAGTATTTTCCATTTCATAATTGTTGTAATGGCACATAAGTGAAAACGTAGCCTGCAGCAACTTGGCTGTTTTTTTTTAAATTGCAGTCACAGATTTGGGTTGCCCAGGTGTTGGTGTCTGTGCGCTTCATGTTGCAGCAGCTACGTCCTTCCGTGGCAGACTTCCCTGAATTATAATTCTTCCTTACTTTCAAACTTTAAGGGCTCCCATCCATCTGTTTAAACAGTGAATTTGTAGTTGCTGTCATGGCGCACCTGCAGCATATTTATTATGTTTATACATTCTTTAATTATGTCTCAGACAATAACAAATTATTAACAGCTCCCTTGTTATTACTCTATGTGAAAGACTGCTTTTGGAGTGAGTGAGGGGGTTCTGTGCCACATCCATGCCCCCTGTTCAGGAGACTTAGTAAAAGAGCAAAGCAGTGACTTACGTGGTGTTTCTCATTCCAAATCTAGAGACATCATCATAAAATATCTGCCTCAAACTGGTGCTTCCTCCAGTAATTAAGGAACAAATACTGGAGTAATTCCAGCAGAATGAGTAATTGGGGGATATGTCTTTGGTGAGAACTGAATTGCTTTGTTAGATGTGTAGGATGTTGCATCTGCTTGGAATGTGGGTATGTCTCACATCTCTGCCTCTGGCTGCCCTTAGATGGGCAAGGAAATCCATCGGTGAAGCCTTTGATGTAATGCGCATCAAGAAGGAAGATGAGACTACTGTGCTGGCACAGCTCTTGCTCAACTGAGGCATCTCAGTTCTACTCATGTGCACACGGACTCTGTAACAGTGGCACTCATTTAATGTAAATGGTTTCCAGTTCCCATGAAATAAATGTCACTGGAGATTACTGAAACATGGTAAGTTTTGTTTATTCTAAAATAAAGACCAATAATTGGGTATTTAGTCATTCTGCAGCTGTGTGGGCTTTCACTTTCATGGACTGGAAGGAGGGCTTTGGCTAGATCTGGTGGCTCAGATACTTCAGAAAACTACTGTATTTTTAGATTTTGAGCATATATTGAAGGTTTTCAGTTCTTTTGGTTGTGAAGGTACTGTAAAAATACCAAGTTATAGTTTGATGTGAGGGTTGCTACTTGCAGCCTTTGAAGGGCAAGCTTAAAATGCAGTCTGCTTGTATTGATGGGTATTACCCTAGGTGTCCAGTGATCCAGGTGAGGGCAGCTATCTTCAACTGAGGAGAAGGATGATGACTCAGAGTAGAGTCACGTCCTGTTAGTGTTAAGGACACCGCTACTTCACCCTTTGTAGTTCTGACTGGTGAAGCTGAAAAGAGATAAAAAGAGGGCCCTTGAAATGTGAGATCTGTACCTATCCAAACTTGTATGCGGGTAGCTTACCTGTTCAAATGGAATTCAAGCTCAGCCTTGTGTTTATGGAGGTCTTAGAGTCAAGTGGACCACTTTGCCTTGGTTGTAGCTGTTGCTGCCCCACCATTGAGTGGCAGCTGCTTATAGACTCAGACATAGAGGTCTTGCTTACATCCAGCTTTTAGCTGTGATCTTCTCTGCAATTACAGAGGCTGAGAGGTTTGCTGTGATGTGGGTTCTGGTGGTTTTGGAGAAGTGTAATCTGGTGTTGATTTAATTAAATGTGATTACACCTGGTGTGTCCAGTGTGGGAGAACTGAACCCCTGTAGTCAGCTACGCCCATGTGTTTGCTTTGAGCACTTGCCCACTGGTGAGAAGCGTTGTCTTGCTCTTACATCTCAATGTGCTGCAGTCTGCAGAGTGAGGCTGGCTTTCTGCTCGAGTCCAGCATTTAGGATGAGTGTCTGTTTCACAAGTGCAAGTTCAATGAACCAGCTGAAGTGCATGCTTGCATGGCTGCGTGCATCAAGTGGACATTGTAGCAGAAGCAAGTTGGTGTAGGAGTGCACTGCATAAAACCGAACCTGTGCAGTTTCCTAGCAGGATGACGCCTGCCAATACTGCTTTAACGAGATAGGTTCAGGTGAAAGTATTTTAATCTTTGAAAATTCAGCCTGTTGGAAGGTTGGTGTATAAGCTCAGTTGGAGCCGAGATGTGTGCCATTTGTTGTACGCCCAGATCTCTGCTGAAGCATCTCTCAGTTTGCAAAGGAGAGTTTTTAAAGCTGCCCCAAATATATTGGCTGCTTCACGATAACTTAAACTGCCATTAAAGGTGGAAAGGACTTTTTTCCCCTTTTGTTTCTGTGTTGCTTTGCTTATTGCCCACAAAACTGACTCTTCAGCAAGGAGGTTCAACTAACAGCCTGAGATGTCAAAACACAGTTTCGAATACATTTCATCACATCTTTCGTGTTGGAAAACCTTTCTACAGCCTTCCGGAGAGAGTCCTTGCTGGTAGTTGTTGTTGCTTCTGTTTTTTCCCTCAAATGTCAGGCTGTTTCTCCTGAAGTAAATTCCTTGTCATCTTCAGCATGTTGAAGCCCTTGTATCTGTAATTGCATTGTCTCCAAATGTGTCATCCCAGCAGCCCTGTGCTATACCTGTGATTGTTTTGGTTTCATAGACGATAAGCTGCTGCCCTGGGAAGTGTGGCCTGGCCCATCTAACTGTGAGGGGTGGCAGGAGCCTGCAGGAGGAAGTTCCAGGTGTCTTGGGAGGAAGGAAACGAGGGTAAAACTGTTGGGGGGAAAGTTCCCACACCATGCAAAGAGAGGCATGGGAGGGGTGTCAGGAAGGAAAGGGCGAAGTGAATATATCTGGGAAGGATGGGGGTGTTCCTGAGGTGTACTTTAGAGGAGAAAAGCACTCTTCAGACCTTGAGAGAGCCTGTTCCTGACAGCTGCCTCTCTCCTCAGCCAATATGGTGGTGGATAGCCTCTAGCCACCAATTGTCCTGTGCAGGGAGCAGCTGACCATGCATGATTTTAGATGTTTTGAGATGCTCTTTGATGTGCTGTGCAAGAGAGGGGCCTTACAGACAATATCTGCCTTCCTGCCCTATGCCTGAACTTCATGGGAATCCTTGCTCCATTCTTTTCCCTTTCCTGGCATTGACCCATGGGTCTGCTGTGACCCAGAGTTTCCTGTGGCCTGTGTGAGGCCAGCACATTCCACCATGTGAGAGCTGGACCTGTGGGTTACCATCTCCCTGGGCACGGAAGACTTCTCAAGCTCTTTGCAACAACATGGAGATGATGTGGAGCTTTGCTTGCAGCATTAAGCAGGTGAACAATAAAGAAAGTAGATGCCATTTACATCCAAGGGGTGTCTCTAAGGTCTGCAGGAAGCCAAGATTTTTGTCTCTGCAATCACTGTTGCAGGAAACATTGAGAGGTGAGATTTGGTGGAGATCATTTGTCAGAGCACAGAGCACTGCTGTGATGGCACAGTGCCATTGCAGGGGTGAGCACAGCCCTTGGGAACAGCAGCTCTGCTGGTCCAAGTGCCAGAACTTGTGTAGGTCACTATGAAGGGTGGACCTGTGCTTGGCTACATCAGAAGGTAAGATCTGTAGACTTCCTTTGCTGTAGGAAGAATGATGTTGGTGTCAGCACGTCCTCTGCACAGCCTTAGAGTTGCTTTAGCTAAATGGTGTATTATGAGTGAGATGCCTTTGGTGCATCTCTCACCTCATTCATTGCCTCATGCTTAAGCCATCCCTATGGCTAAGACAGACAAAGATGCTTTTGAAACTTCAAAAAGTATCTTTGCTCTAGTTTCGTTTTGTCTAATTATCTCTTGTGTATAATAATGTACATAATATATATGGAAAAAATTATCTCCTCTTAAATGTTTGGTTATATATACATGCAAGTGGAAAATGCTTCACATAGATACTTCCTACAGCCCCACAGGATCAGATGCATTCTGTTTTAATCTATACTTAATGCTAGAGAAAATAAGAAAGTTTGTTAATTTTACCAGAAGCAGATGTCAAGTATAGCAGACTCAAAGCAAAAAGAAAAGCCATGAAGCAACAAAGCCCACCAAAGGAAAAGAAAAAACCCTTGTGGGGTCCCTCGGTGTGTGGGCTGAATGCAGCGGGGCCTGTCGATTGCCAGTCTCCTGCAGTGCTGCTAATTGGGCGCTGCTCTTCCCCTCTCCTTAGCCCTTGGGATGGTGTGTGCTGTTCTGAAGGAACCCCTCCTTAAAAGACACTAGAATGCTTGGTTGTTAGAACAGTGTGTCTCTGTGGGAAGAAAAATGCAGTTCAAACCCTCTAAGTCCAAACTATAAGGTGAAAATAACCCCTTTCTATTCTCTCCTAAACAGAACTGCTCCTGGAAAGCAGAAACAAACCCTAGTAATTGCTCTATGTCCCTGGAGTCCTTAACAGAGCATCTGCAGACATGACAGGAACAAGACCTGCTACGGGATCCCTGCAGTTCTCAGCAATGGCAGAGATCAGTTCATGCTTTACTGTTTAAGTGCTGTGTGTGTGCTCAGTGCTGTGGCATTTCAAAGAAGATGACTTTATTTTCGCGCTGCAAGGAGGTTGAATTCTTAATATCTTGAACATATGGAAGGAGAGTTTTCTCTGACTGTCCAAAATGTCATAAAATGTAAGGTGGGGGTGGGGGGAAGAGGGGAGGCCACGTGCATGCTCGGTGTTCAAGCAAAAGCTATTTCTGCTTAGTATAATGGCAATATTGTTCAGCTGCAGCTCTCCTGTGTGGAAGTTTAATCTCCGTAGAATGGACGGAGTGAGAGCAATGAGAACTACGTCACTTCTAACTGAGCCAGTTTTTTAAAGAACAGAAAGAATATGTGTTAAGGACATGGTGTGGGTCACTTCTGCAGCTTTTTTCATCTTTGTGTTTCTATTTATACCCTGGAACCCTGGAGAGTTTGTACACTCTCCAACCTGGTGAGACAGTTAATGCGGTTACTAAACTTAAAGAGGGAAGAGACCGGTTTCCTAGATGTGATCTGAGCACCATTACCTTTAATAGTGTAAGTCATGACATCATCTTTTATTGTGGAACAGGAACCTTAAATGCTTATGGGAGAGCAAATTTTAGCAACAAGGTCCTTAGGAGACATATGTGATTCATCTTCAAGTGTGCATTTTTCAGAAAGACACGGTGTCCTCAGCCAAATCAGCTCTCTGAATCTAACTTTACTCCATTTCAGACTGTAATTTATTAGCATAAATTACTCACTTCTGTTTTTATTTTACACTGTGTGAAAACTGGTGCTTGCAGCTTGCTGGGGAGTGCTGGGTGAAGTACAGGCAGCTCTTTTGTCCTCTTCCAGAAATCTGCTTTTGCACACCTCTAAAAGCCTTTTGTCAGTGATGCCTGAACCATAAAGTAACGGTAACTGCCGTCTCATTTCTGGGATTCAGTGTGTTAGTCATTCAGAGTGGTGGTGTTCAGGGCACTGATGGACTGCCAGTAAAGCACTCGGTTTCCTACTGGAATAGTTTGCTGTTGTCTCCTGAAAAATCCTGAAAAGTTTAGTCTTTTCTATGTAACACAGTATGGAGGAAATCTGCATCTTTTTTTTTTGCCAGAACTGGGAGAGCAAAATGATAGAGCACAGTATGGCTGTGGCTGCTGCCAAGGGCGAACATCTGCTCTACGGCTTGTCATTCAGCTCTTAAAAGCATCCTGTGAGCAGCCAAGAGCACTGGCTTGGCTGGGTTCTTAAATCTGTTTTGTACCTGAATGGGAGATACTTGCTCCAAAGGGGGAAGCTGTAGACTGGCAGGCACCACCTCAGTGGGAGCTGCACGCTGATCTGCCTGCTGGAGAGAGAAAATCCTCACCTGTTGTTTCTGTGCCATACTTACTGAAAAGCTTGGTCCTGTAGCGAGGTGCCTTGGGGAAAGTAGACAGGCTCCCCATTTCCTACCACCTCCCTTTGTGCATGGATGTGGTTTCAACGTGCCTCTTCTTGCTGTCATCAAGCAGCTTCATCTGTGCTAGTCACACAAGGACAGAAAACTGAAAGTTGTTTGGGTTGGTTGCTTTGTTTAGAAAGAGTGGAAGCATTAGTGATTTTCTTCAGTGAGTTTGTTTCCAAACCTTATTTCATGCCGTATGAACAGCCATTGTTAAGAGTGCTCCTGAGGAAACACAGCCAAGAGAACCTGGAGCGAATCTCATTCATTCTTAAGCCCCTGCCTTTACCTTTCTCTGTTCCTGAAGCTTAGGCACTGCCTGTGACCCATCCTTGGGGCCCTTCCCTCTTCAGTACAAGGCTTTGCTGGGTGCTGTTAATGAGGAGCAGCAGCCCTGCCTGCTGGCACAGGCGCTTGGGGTCCCGTGGGCCTAATGTCCTCTAGGTGAGTCCTAAGTCTGTGTAGCTGCAGTTCTCTCAGAGCTGTATCCTCAGTGAAGAAGACAAATGTTGCATTATTCTGGGAGCAGAACAGTGTTTCCCTGTCGTTTGCTGCGTAGGGGCTCTCGCCACTTCTCACCAGCTTTAAGCCAGAGTTGTCCCAGCAAACCTTTGGGTTAGATTCCTGATTTCTCTAATCTGGTTGTTGCCTTTTCCCGTTGCTACTTGCAGCACTGCCAAGCTGTCAGCAGGAGCTGGGAAATCACCCTGGCATCTGGGCCTGTGAAGGGCTCTGTGCTGCCAAGGTTGTTTGGGGGGGGGGTGTACCAACTTGTTTTCTGTGACTCTTGCTGTGTTTTTCTTGTTCTGATGCCGAGTCTCATGCTGAAATCTGAGGAAGACTACATCTGAAGATTCTTTTCCAATCTGTGTGGAATGAGGAACTCCCCAATGGTACTTCATGCCTTATTTTCAGCTTATAAAGTGTCTTCACTCTTACCCCAAACTAGCAGTTTTTATAAAAGCAGATGAGCCCAGAAGGCATGGGGGCTGAAGTGAGATGTTTTGGGGCATCTCACAAGCAGGGCACCTCACTAGGTCTAGGATTGTCTGTGCATCAGCAGTGCCTCAGATGAATCCTCCCCAGGAGCTAAGTATGCTCCTTCTTTGCAATGAGTCTGCCCAGGTCTGTGGGCTGGTGTCCTGGCTCACATGTAAGGCAAGAAGTAATTTGAACTCCTCCTGCTTCCAAGAAGAAGGGTTTTGGTACGACCTCTATGTGATGATTCTCAGGACTACCCTTGAGATACCATATATCTAGAAGATTTGCTGTGCCTGGTAACTTTAAGGATACGTGTTTCTTCCCTGGTCTTATGAAAATCCTGGTTAGCCATCTGGAAATCTCATCCTGTGATTACTCCAGACTCTGGAAGACCTTTTGTAGCTACTAATCCCAGAAACAGATTTTCCCTTCATCCTGTCTGTCAACACAGCCTTTAACTTATTTTTATGGGCTCCAGCACATGTTTGAAGCATCACTGCCTTAGGATATGCTCTGTTTTCCGGACTATTTCAGTGGTCCTTATCAACCTTACAGCACTTTCGGAAGAAGAGCTATTTAGCAGGATGCTCTGTGGCCTTCAAAACTCAACACACCTCTGCACATCTAGAATAGGAACCACTCTGACTTAGAATGCCACAGTGTGACATCCTAGGAAATTATATTTTACAATGGAGTCTGGTTTGTTTCAACAGAACTGTGTAATGTTTTCATTAATAAGGTGAAAAAGATTGCATTTTGAAAGTACCAATCCAACAGAAGCAAGAAGGAAAGCAGAAGAATATTCTAAGCTATAACTGGTGCCACACTAGACTCTTTTTAATTCTTTTTGTGTCTTGTCTAGTAATTGTTGTTTACTCACTCAAATAACTTATGTATCAAGTTTGCTGTATGTGTCTGAAGTGTTTTGTGGAGACAGCAGGGTTTGGCAGGGAGGGGAAATCCTGTGCACAGCAAAAGCTTTATAGTGTCATCTGCAGCAGCGCAGTTAGGAGGTGGTGTGATGGTCCCATGTTTCTGCAAGAACCTAAGACCCTGGGCAGAAATTCAAAGAAACTCACTGGTTAAGGTCTGCAGGATGTCTTCCCCATGGCTGGAGCATGCCTACAAGGTGGAGAGGGCGGAAAGGTGGCTCTGTGTGTACACAGAGTGCAGCAATGAGCTCCCTTCAGGTCCACAATGCCTCCAGGTTTGTTAGGGTATGCAGCTTTGTAGGAATGGGCCCTGGGCTATGTGGGTTTGTGTATTTGTGTATTTGCAGAGCACCATGTAAGGCCAGGAGCAAAACTGGGAGAGCTGCCTCCTTTTTGTCTCTCATTAAAGAAGAATTCTCAGGAAATCTAGAAACATTTCTTGAGAACTACAGAAAAGTTTGACCTAATTACTGCTCTAAATATATGCCTGTGGCCCTTGAAAGGCCTAGCAGGATATAAACCCACCAGTTCCAGTTCTCATTTTTGCCAGACCTTCAAAGCATTTCCTTTTATGCAGTAATCTTAAAACTAGTCCAAGAAAACTCTCATGCAATTACTTAAATATTCCAGTTATGCCACCAGTATGGAAACTTAAATGGTAATATTTTCCACAGGCAAAGCTTCTATTGTGAGTTAAATGTGATGGTCTTCTGCTTGCTTGCAGAGAAGATATAAAACCTCCTTTTCATGGTCTGAGAAATGGTTGTGGCTCATAAGGTGCAGTTGACTAAGAAAATGGGACCATAACACAGTTACCAAAACCCAGTTTAGGCTTTAAGTGTTTTTTTAATCCTAGTCATAACCACTTTTGGAAGAGAATGTTTGTGTAGGCTACCCATTAGTTACTTAATAAACACTTTGCTGGTTTCATATTTGAGATTACAATTACTATCTTTATCAGTTGTGCCTTGTGTCCAAACTTCAAGTAGAGAAAAAAACTAATGTATCTGTTTTGATTAAAAGCAACATTAGTTGGGCTTAGTCTGTTCTTGGAAACACTGTGAGTTGGAGTTCACCTACCATGGCAAATGTGGCCACATGTAATCTGGAAATACACTTTGTTCATGAGGCCATGGTGCAAGCTTAATACGTGTGTACTCAATGAGCCAGTACTGGGACCAGTACTATTCAATATATATTCACCAGTACTATTCAATATATATTCATCGATGACCTGAATGAGGGCACAGAGCACACTGTCAGCAAGTTTGCTGACACCAAGATGGGTGCAGTGGCTGACACTGGCAGGCTGTGCTGTCATCCAGTGAGACTTAGACAGGCTGGGGGAATTGAATGAAGTCCAACAAGGGCAAGTGTAGTCTTGCACCTGGGAAAGAAGAATCCCACAAATAGGTTGGAGGCTGACCTGCTGGAGAGCAGTGAAGGGGAAAAGGCCCTGATGGTCCTAGTGGATGGAAGGTTGACTATAAGCCAGCAGTGTGCTTTTGTGGCCACAAAGTCCAGTGCCATTCTGAGGTGTATTGGTAGGGCTGTGGTTGAGGGAGGTTCTCCTGCCCCTCTACTCTGCACTGGTGAGGCCACATCTCAAATATTGTGTCCACTTCTGGGCCCCTCAGTTCCAGAAGGGCAGGGAAGTGCTTGAGAGAGTCCAGTGCAGTGCCACAAAGATGATTAAATGAGTGGAACATCTTCCTTACAAGGAGAGACTGAGGAAGCTGGGGCTCTTTAGCTTGGAGAAGAAGAGACTGAGGAGTGACCTCATCAATGTTTATAAACATGTACAGGGTGAGTGCCAGGAGGCTGGAGCAAGGCTCTGCTTGGTGATGCTCAATGACAGGACAAGGGGCAGTGGATGGAAGTTGAGGCATATGAAGCTCTATGAGGTAAAGTTTTTCACGGTGAGGGTGATAGAACACCGATAACAGGCTGCCCAGGGGGCTCATGGAGTCTCCTTCTCTGGAGATATTTAAAACCTGCTAGGATGCATTCCTGGTAGAGGTGATCCTGCTCTGCCAGGGGGGTTGGACTAGATAATGTTTTGAGGTCCCTTCCAATCTCTAACATCCTGTGATTCTGTGCACTAGAAAGTATATATTAGAAAATGGAAAAAGATGTGGAATTGTTTGGCTTGGGTCTTTCTTGGTAAGTGCATTTATGTGGGTAGGGTCTGAGAGGCCCAGGAGAGCCACAGCAGATGCTCAAGGTCCTGGTCAGGAGGAATTCCTAGACTACTGAACAGCAGAAGCCCATTGTACTTTAAGTGGTTTCAAGGACTACAGGAAGCGTGATCAGAAATTAAGAGATCATTCAAGAATGGTTTAGAGGTAGAAAATTTCTCTTGGTTAAGCAAATATCCTGCTGAGTGTCTTCTGGAAAAGAATTTGATGTGTAAGGCTGTATCTTTTCCAGATTATGAGAGATGGGATGCAAGAGAGAGAAACTTCTGTTTCTACAAACTCAGAAAACATGTGGGCCTCAAACTCTTTTCCCAGTTGGAAAGTTTGCTATTAAGAAAGGGAAATAGATTTTTATAAGCAATATATAATGCAAGCATTTGGCTAATTCTCCTGCTGCAAAGGTTTTAGGTTAAAGTCTGATTCAGTGGTGTAGAACTGGAATGAAAGGGATTAGGAGAGGAAGTACACTCTGAAGGTAGGAAAAAACCTCTGGTTTTTTGTCCACTAACCAATTTTTTCCTACCCATCAAATGTATATTTAATCTATGTTTCTAATTTAAGTATTGTACAGAAACTTATTCCTATGTGCCTGCCTTTGCTCTTTTTCTGCCCATTGTCATCAGTTGTGCCATGGGTGTGTTCCATTTTGCTCTTTCAGGAAGAGATCCTGATCTTTCCATATTTGGGGAAGATTCTGGACATGACACTGTTGTACAGTTGCTGTGAATTCATACATTTATTCCATTAGGTTAAAGAAGAGTCAATGGGTGGTTTATTATTCTTATGAGAAATATTTGTTAAAATAGTGGCCTAGTTCACAATGGGATGTTCTCAGCAATGCAGATGTTGGGGGAAGCCGCAGCTGATACCTTCCTTTTGTTGCTAGGCACCTATGTGTCTTTGCAGAGGTGTGTGTGTTTTGTTCAGGATTCCTACAGGTAACACACTGAGGATCTATCTGAAAACTGTTCTTCCGGCAATAAGGTCAGTCTCCCTCCTTCTGTCTGTCCTCCTAATCTCTCTGTTGTGTGTGTGACCTGCAGCTCTTGCTGTTCACCACACTGCTCCTCTCCCAGCTTCCCAAACCTTCCTCTTTTCCCTTGTCAATGTTCTCATTGCTAGGTCTTACAGACAGTTGTCAATCTAGCATCACTTACAATATCCCATAATACCAGTAATGGTGGCTGTGAGTGCAGCTACAAAAAGAGACTATCAGAGGAGGTAGGTCCATGTGCTACCCTGGCTCTGCCACTGTTGCTGTGGAGCTGTGAAGGATGTGCTGCTATCATAAAGGGAGCATTGCCAAGCCCAGTAGTTTGTCTGGGGCCACCCATATGCTATGCAAAAAAAAAAAAATAGCTCATCCTCAGAGAAAAGAGCAAGGTGCAGTTTTTACCCTGACTTTGCAGTAATTGCTTTAGGATGAGCTGATTAAAAGAAAGGGAGCTGCCTTCTGTTGTGTGACAAAAAAAGGTGGTAAAACACAAGGAGGTAGAATGGGACAAGTGCTCCACTGTCCATAGGGCTGGGCAGTGAGGACAGGCTGGGAGCAGCAGCTCTGGAGCATTGGTGCTGGGCAGAGTTCACCTGGGGGCCAGTCGTTACTCAGGTGGGAGTTTCCAGTAGGCAGTGTGTGTCCTGGGAGGTGACCGCGTAAGGAGAAAATGGGGGGCTTGGCAGTGCAGAGGAACTCATTGTTTTTCTCCCAGTTTTTCCTATGTAATTCATGCTTTGCTCTGTAAAGCACTGTGATATAGTTTGTATACATTATGTAAATTAAGTTGTATTCTATTATATTGAAGAAAAATGAGTATAAAATAAAGTCAAAGGATGGAGCAAAGTGGCCGTGTGGTAACTGGAGCCCCAGTCCCTCCTTACGCTGGTTGTCTGATTCCAAAGCCTCTGGGGCAAGGACTGTGGTTGCAGGTCTCTGCTGTCCCCGGAATGCTTTAGGAGTTTTCCACGTGAAGATATGATGTGAAATACAGTTTGTCCTGGATCAAAAGGGAAGGACAGGTGAAATTCTGTCACACGTTGCTCACCGGTAGAGCCCGTCTCCAATACCTCAGGTTTTCCTTCTGTTTGTGGCACTGTGCAGCTCTTGTGTGTGTGGAGCTTTAGGAAACAACTTTTAACTGTACTTTGGGGGTTTTTTGAGTCTGGAGAAGCTCTACTACTGCTGCAGGCACAATAGGTATATGTGCTCTTGAGAGGTAGCGCCTGTCGCTAATGGCACAGCATGTGGCAATCTGTGATTTAGGGAAACCAAAACTCTGAATCTCGAGTTTTAGAGGGCAGACGCTGGAAGCGGGGCGAGGATGGCTACAAGCACTTCAGATAGGCAACTCGCTACTGCAGAAGGTGGAAGCTGCCATAAAGAGCCAAGGTGAATCTTCCATGAACTGCCTGACACCAAGGCAAGACCCTGCTTCTGCATTTCATCTCAGAGACACGAGCTGCAGCCCAAACCCCAAACCCCCCTGGCACAGCATCTGGTGCAGGAGACTGCCTCCAAGGGCGGGCGGGAGGAAGAGCCATAAATCCCAGCGGCTCCATGGCTGCCGGGTCAGAGGAGTCGAACGTTTGGCTCTTCGAGAGCTGCCAAGGAGGTCGGCGCAGGGGGGCTGCCGGCCCAAATCCTTCTGCTCTGTGGGAATTTCCCCCTTGAGCCACTGCTGTGCTTTTTAAAGGGAAGATTAATGGAAGGGGGCCGTGGAAAGGGCCAGAGTGCCGGGTATTAGTTCATTAGTCTCCAAGCAAGCTTGCAGCCGGTGAGTCACCGCCGCTGCTTCCTGCGCGCTGAGGCCGCGCTTGGAGCGCTCCCAGCGCCCGGCGCTGCGGCACAGCCCTGCGAGGGCTGCGAACTCGTAGGACCAGAGCCCCGCATGCTGTGACGGCAGGATGTTAATGCTGTAAAATAAAAGCTAATCTAGATTAATTGCACCGCACGTGGTACTCATCTACAGTTCTGCTCCTTGGCCTCTTTGCCTCCCAGCACAGCTCTCTTCATTTCTGTTCCTGCTCCTTGACTACCTTTGGGTTTCTCCCAAGGAATAGGGGAAAGGTGCCGGCTGCTAGTAGATGTCTCTGTCCTCTGCCTGTTCTGCAGGGACAGACCTGTATCTGTGTACATGGAGGCATAAAAAGCTGGTCAAGAGCGATCAGTTGGCTTTGATGGGTCACTGACCACAGCAACAGGTTGTGATGACAGTGAGGTGCTGCAGCACAGCAAGGTTGGTGGCTGGGAGTGCCTGACACTGGCAGTGATTGTCTTGTGAGGAGACGCACACAGGATATGTCTGCTTCCATGGTTTTATAAAAATTCACTGCTGCATCCTAAAGAAATGTCTGAAAAATGGAATTCAACCAAGCAGGGAACCAGCGTATAACTGCCACCCCTTCTTACTCAGAAACAGAGCCTCATGTCAAGCCAGTTCTCCTCCTCACATAAAAGTTGTGGTGCTTATTTTTGTAGGGCACTCCAAATTCCTTCCTTCTTCCCCTCTTCCATCTCCAGGGCTTTGAATGGGGAGGAGAAGGTGGTGTGGAAGCTGCTTTCTCCCCCTCAGCTGTAGGCTTGAAGGGGGCACAGCAAAAGGCACCTTTCTCCACACGTGTGCTGACCCCCGTGGAAGCCCATGCTGGGAATCAGCTGGTGGTTCGCTGGGTTCTTTGTGCCCAGTATAAATGGCAAATAGACACTTTGTTTAGAAAAGCATAAATAGAGCAAGGGGAAAAGGTGCAAGGTCCCCACCTTGACCAGAGCTCTCACCTTGACAGGACAGGTTCCCGCCTTGACCAGAGCTCCTGACAGGACAGGTTCCTGCCTTGGACAGTTCCCATATTTTGGACTGCTCTTACCTTTTTACACGGCTGAAGTTTTTTGCACCGTCCCTGCCTTTGGACGGTCCCCCCACTTCTGCAGGTTTGTGTGCAATCTTGCAGGCTTGGCAAGTCCTTTGGTTCATTTGAGAGAGCTGCTGGTGGCACCTGGACACAGCTACTCTGGGACCATACCACAACTGACTTCCTGGCTGGGGCAGACCCTAGCAGTTTGCCTCTCCCCTGCTGGTGCTGAGGCAGCATCACTTCCACATATCTCTGTCTTATGGAAGCTGTGTCTCAAGACATTTCTGACTTTGGCCATTTTCCCACCCACCTTGGACTTCTGCATGGATCCAGACTATTGCAGCAGCAGAAGGCTGCTTCCACAGAGAAATCCAGCAAGGGATCATCACCAAATACCTCTCTCACCTCTGTGAGTAAAGCCTGCTGGTCCCTTAATTCTGTGCTCAGCCTGGCTGATGGTGGAGCAAAGCTGTGTTTGTAGCTTAGCCTTTTCCATTTTCTGACATCCTAAATCTCTGATTTTGCCCATAACATCCTTTGAAGATTTTCCCAATCAAGTTGAGCCTCTAAATTAACCTAAACTAGTTCTGTATATAGTTTGGGGGTGGGATTTTCAGGAAAATAAAATAATTCTATTTTAATAATTCCTGACTCAGCCACGTTAGTTGCCTACCTCCATGACACTTAAGTGCAAAATCCTGTACTGCCATAGGCCTGGTCAGTCCTATCCACTTTGGGGTGAGCCAGGCCCTTCACTGTGCTGCAAGGACCAGGAGGGAGAGCTGGAGCAAAATACCAGCATCTTTCATTCTTAAAACACATGCTGCACATGCAGTGCTGCCTCATGGCCAGGGAAAGAGAAACCCCAAGGACAGGTCCAGAGCTCAAGGGCTGGAGGCATCCCAAGTGGCATTGCCTCCCTGTACAGCAGCAAAAAGCTGCTGCATGTCCGACTCAGCTTCCAGCAATGCTCAGCCCTGGCCAATACACTGTTATGATGAGCATTAGGAAATTGAAAACTGTCAGCTCAACAGATAAGCATGTAGGATAGTTGTCTGCTTGCCATCTGAAGCCTGTGGTAATGCTCCCAATGGCTGGAGTGGGACAAGCAGCAAGACCCCAATCTGCTGAAAAGACACAGCCAGGACTTGCTGAATCCATGTGAAATAAGCCACACTTTGTTTAGCTGTGAGTTGTTTCAAGCAAGAGGAGATTTTGAGATGATACAGGGAAATGCTGCACTTTCATGCGATGCCAGTGGGATCAACAGATGTTCCAGTGGGGTCCTGGGGTGAAGTCCCAGAGGTCCCCAGCCCCCTCAGGAGAGCAGTGGATTATGGGAGCATCATCTGTGTATTTTCCAAAATGTTCTGAACTGTCTTCTGCTGTGGTCACTTCTAGCAGATGTTTTTAAATGTGGCAAACATTCCTTCTTCTATTAGCTCTTGTTTTTCTCTCCTCTTCACCTGTTTGGATGTTGCTGCCACAGGGGAACAGACTAAGAGGATTGGGACACTGGGCTGGATTTTTTTCCCTTTTATTTTTTCTGATTTCCTTTTAAATCTACATTTTACCATGATGTGTTCATAAATAATGGATCTTATTTTCAAAGTGAAGTGCACCACTGACTCTGCAAACAGCTGTTTAAAAAGAGAGCTCCAACTGGAGACCTTTTGCATCCATAGCTCTCAGTGTGTCCCTGTGGAAGTGGTGGTCAGTGCAGTGTTCTTGGAGTCTGCATGGGAGAGACTTGTGACTACTGCATGGCCATCAATGGTTGTGTGTTGAAATGCTTGTTGCAGCCACTTGTCCCATAGCAAGTTGAGCTGTAGTCTGAGTAGTAACTTTATTTGAAATTGTGAGCATGCTGAACCCCTCAGGAGAAGCTCCCAGGGACCCCATTAGTAGGGAGGGGGATCCACAGGGCTGGCAGCAGCAGTTGTAGTTGGGCTGGTGAGGGCCAGCGTGGGGCAGCCTCATTGGCATAACTGGGTGCCGGTGATGTTTCTTGGCACTAGTTGCAGAAGTCATCTCTGCTCCTAGTCCCAGTGTTGGTTTAGGCTCTTCCACCAACTTAATCATCCCCATCTCCCCTTCCTCAAGAGAACACACAATATCTTAAATGGCTAAAATACTGCAGTCTGGGGAGTCTCCATGTTGTCCTGGTGAAATAGACAAACCCTTTCAGCCTGTGCCCACTCCCCAGCAAACAGCAACCTTGCCTGTGTGTGCCAGGAGTTCATGGATGCACCTGGAGTTATCAGCAAAAATAACAACACATACCCAGGTATGTGCTCAGTGGCACTCCGTGTCTCTGCTTTACATCACTTGAAACCACAGTTTAAATGGACTCAGAGGTGAGGCCCAAGAAATGAGACTTCAAAGTCAAAGCAGGCCAACCTGCCCGGCTGTGATGTAACTGCCTGAGTAAGGCGCTGGCGTCGAGCCATTGCCCTGCCTCCTGGGAGAGATGCTTTGAAAGCTCCTCACATGGGCAGCTCAAATGATGTGCACATTGGGGAAAAGAAAATAGTGTTTAATGGAAGTGCTGCACATGTATATGTGTTTTTAGGATAAACAGAACGGATTGGGCAAATATTTATTTCTGCCCCTACTGCTACAAAGCAAACTTTCCCACAGCTTTTGACACAGATAATCTGGTTTTTAGCCACCTTGGTGAATTTGTAATGACAAGTTTTCATTCTGAATGTTTCAGGATTTCCTGATCAGTTCTGATGCAATTATTTTGATTAACAATGAGGTTTTCAGACCAACTTGAAAGGTCCTAGGAGGCTTAGGAAGAACCTAGTTCTCTGTTACTGCTCTCTCACTCTCTACAACTTTCTAGCACTTGAAGCAAATTCTTTGGAAATCAAGGAAGACTGCATCTTCATCTTAGAAATATTTCATAACCTTACACCCCTTTTGAGAAGGTTTTCTGTAAGTTTAGAAACAGCCTTCTTCCCATCTGAAAGAATGTAAGAAAGGAAGAAGGAGGGCTGTAATACAAAAGAAAAAACATTCTCTCCTTTTTTATTCTAAACTAAATGGTGTATTTTTAACAGAAAGATGAATGTTTTCAATGGTCATTTCTGGTGAGGAGGCAACACCTGAAAACAGAGACAGAAATATTTGGAGTGCTGCTGATTAACAAGGAAATGAGATATCAAACTAGGAAAGTCCAGATGTTTCTCTTTCATTTGTAAACTTAGGAGAATTTAGGTTTAGAGTTCATTGTTCTAGTCTTATCATTTATGCTTTTTATGATGATGTGCAAATGCCAAACTAGCCTTAGAGTGTGCATGCCACCAGATCCCCACTGCTCCGCCTGTCTCTGTACCCCAGCTGATGGCATCTTTCTGCAAATCGGAACAGTCAATCCTCTGGAGCTTCCCCTCCCCCTGGAAAACACTATCGAGGGTAGGTAACTATAAGCAAAAGTGATGTACAGCATGCTTGGACCTAGTGTGTCCTGTGCAAGTCCAAGTCAGCTGGGGCTGCACCTCTTTGAGCTCTTCCCCTGAATGCCTACAGCCCAGAAGGCTCCTCCATGTGAGGAGGTGGAATAAAGGAGACCTCACTTATGCTTACAAGAGGTGCACATGAGGGTAACCCAATGCCTGTGTTTTCAGCTGAGAAGTAACAGTCATGTAGCGCAACATCAGCAAGGCCTGAGGCCAGGGTAGTGCTGGCACTAGAGCTGCCTTATGCCTGTACCTGGCACGGCTCCTTGCTGCCCTCTCCAACACCCTCCCCGGCCACTGGCATTTCTGTCCTTCGCTGAGCCACAGGGAGAGATAAAATATTGGTGTCAACTAAGCGAGCCTCGATGTTTGCCATGTAACACCGTGAGACAGCTGCTGGGACAGGTCCTGCGTTTGCTATTCAAGTCCTAGATTAACTTGTGGCATTAGAATAATCGAAGTATGACAGGAGACTTCAGCCTCACGGCCTCAGAGCCTCGTGTGAGAAGGGTGGGGTTTGATAGAAGCTGAGAAGTCTGTAAATGAAAAAAAACAAAACAAAACCAAACCCGCTTTAGCTTTCTGTGAAAGCGAAGCTTTCCGCGTACAAGCACTTAGCCAGCCAAGCTGTGTGCCTCCAGCCAGCACTCTCAGAAGGCAGGCACGCTCAGCAGCCTGTTTGCTTTCACACCACACAAAGTGGAAACACAAGCCCTGTGTCTGACGCGATCTCCCTACAGATGGGTTTGCAACGCTGGCTCCCGCCTGGAACATCGTTACTTTTACAGTGGACTTCTTAAAAAGTTTATTATTGCCGCTAATATTATGTGTGTGTATTTTAAAAGTAATTTCCCCGGACTGCTATTAAAAAAAAGAAAGGAAAAAAAAACCCAAACAGTTCTAACAGACTTTTGTTCTCTACGCAGTTTTAACCCCTGTTTCGCCTTTCGGGGAGTACTTTTGGCCCCCAGGCAACGCAGAAGAAAAATTGCTGGCTAAGTAAGACCAGATGCAGGAGAGACTGCCGGCCACTAGAGAGCTCCCAGATGAGAAACCTTTCGGGCTGAAATACAAATATGTTTTGTAATGGAAGCAAAAACCCTCTTTTACTCCAAGACACAGAGACCAGCCAGGAAACACAGAAAGATTTCTTGCTTGCACTGCTGCAAGAGGCATCATTATCTGTAATTACATTTTTCACGCTTGAAATTAAAAGGCCCAAAGCTGCCCTCCCTCCAGAGCAAGGTTTGAAAAATTATCCTAAATGCCGACTTTTAAATCAAGTCACATTGTGCTGTTGATTGTGTGGATGAAGGGAAAGCTGCTGTAGCTCTTCGGTAAGACTGTCTGCATGGGGATTAGGTGTTGGCTGTCACCTCATGCATCAGTGGTGAAGCCCC
This sequence comes from Psilopogon haemacephalus, assembly GCA_013396835.1. NCBI lineage: Eukaryota > Metazoa > Chordata > Aves > Piciformes > Megalaimidae > Psilopogon > Psilopogon haemacephalus. The sequence goes on from VWZI01002420.1 coordinate 113,714, forward strand.
GAGGGTGCTGTGTGTCACCTGGAGTTACAGCACTGCTGAGCCTCCTGCTCTGGAGACAAAGGGGCACCTCTCCCTCCCTCAGCCTTCTCTTTCGTCTAGTCTCCTGCTATCGGGAGTACAATCATCATTTCTGTAACTTGGGGTGCCTGGGTGCTTAAGGGAGTTGTGCCAGTGCTCCTGGGGATCACATAAGTGAAGCCCAGATGCAGGGTGCAGCACACGGGGTGGAATGTGCCAGCTGCAGGATCTGTGGGAGCCTTGTGCTTGTTGTGTGCTTTGAGTGCTTCATCACCAGTGATGAAGACTTGTACAGAACCCTTTGGCTGTGTGGGTTGATGTGCCGGAAAGGATGTAGAGGTTAAGCAGGGATGGACAGGAGCTGGACTTGGCACAGTGAGTGCCAGAGTGCCTAGGCCAGTGTGCACTGTGCCCATGGGCCACTGCAACACTCCACGGCATGAGAAAACCTCTATGAGAAAACCTCTACTCAGTCTCGACCCTGTTGCCTTATTGCTGACCTCTTGAAGTGCTCTTGTTGCGTGTGACCCTCCCTGTGACTATTCACAGCCTGCCCACTGGCACATCCTCCTGCCTGAGACATACCTGCCTCTTTCCTCCAACTGCCACCATGGCCAGGTTAGAGGGCAGTCTCTGTGTGACAGCAGCTTCAAGAGCAAGATTTCATACTGAGCCATGATTTCATGCTTAACAAGTGGTGTTTGAAGAAACTTTTGTCAGGGCCAGACTTAGCTTAGTTTCCTGGAGGGCAGGAGCCTGGAAATTCCCATCTGCTAACCCTGCACAGTCTGCACGGGACACGTGTACTAGCTAAAGTTAAGAATGAGCCTGCTCCAGGAGACAAGCACTGGAAGCGGTGCCTTGAAATGCAGAAAGTATTCTCATAGCTCAACAGCTGTACAGTACAGAAGTGCAAGAGGAATATGGAGGTCAGGGCTGACATCATCACGTAACTGTTGTATGCATCTAGCTGGAAATAGCAGTACTTTGACTTCCTAGTGGCTGGCTCTGTCCTGTCCTATGCATTATGGTAGTAGCATGTGCAGAGAGGTTGTTGCTGGTGCGCAGGGAGGTGGAACCCCAGTGAGCAGCCAGGACCAAGAAGAGGCATCTTCTCTCTGCTCTTGCACAAGAAAATGCTCTTTTATCATGTTGGACCACCAAACTCCATTCTTGTCCCTGGGAACCTCTCTCTGATCAAAGCAAGGAGGGAGGTGGGTGCCCAGAATAGATTTGATTGGGGGTTTCTGTCAGAAGATCTGGGGCTGGGGTAGTTTAGGGCCACCTCTCAGTGCACCGCTGCAGATCTGGATTTCTTATTTCTGAGAAGTGATTTCTATCTCCTGCCATATCCCAGGGGCTTGGTGAGAATGAAAAAAAAAAAAAAACCACTGTCAAAGGTTTTCCCCTTCCATTCTCAAGTGTAAGCCCCTGGGGTCCTTGTCAGGGTGTTGGCAGCCACAGGAATGCATAGGAATACAGGAGGCTTCGAAATAGAGTTTGGTGGGTCTAAGTTGTTAAGAGGAATATCTTACTGTGGAATATCTTACTCTGCAACAAGATAATCCCCAAGTCTCAGAGCAAAACTATCCATGCCAGCCAGCCCTGGTCCTGCTCTCTCTCAGGTATTTTCACTTGTTTTCGGCAGCCTGGCACAAGAGTGTGCCCGGCGTCTCCAGCGAGGAGCGAGTGCTGCAGCACAGCCAGCCCTGCCGATGCTTCACTTTCCAGGGCATGAAGGAGTTAAACTTTTCAGATGGAAAATGAACTGAAGATCAAACCAGCAGCCTGGTGACCTCCCGCTGCTGGGACAGCAGCAGCTCCCTAGCCCAAGCCCGGCAGTTTCATCCATCGGCTGGTGGGACTGGTGGGGAGCAGCGTCCGGTAGGTGCAAGGGGTGCTGTGGCCGGGCATGATGTGGGACCTGCGCTTGGCTCCAGTGGCACCGCTGGGGCTGGAGGGCAATGGCAGGGTGCGACAGTCCATGGGTTGGAGGGAGCAATGGAAAGCTTGTCCCTGATCTGCTTTTGAAAAACGGACTGCTGGGAGCCAGCTTGTCAAAGAGCGCCTGGGGGAGTGTGATTTCTTGCCTTTGGGGATGCAGAGCCGGCAGATCCTGAGGCTTTGCGAACTGCGAGGGTTTGTAATTGAACTCCCTGCGTGTAGCGAGAAAGGATGTTGTGGACTTACTACTCTCTGTTGAGGAAGGAATGATTGTCATATTCCTTAATCCTGTTTTCTGACGATGGGCAGCCATGTACCAATAAACACAGAGAACATGGGGTGTCGGTTTACACTTTCTAAACAATGAAAGCTCTTTTTGGTATAAATGTTCGTTGGGATTTTTTTGGTTTGAGCTGAAACATCGCTGTCTGATTCTAATGTGAGGCATAGCTGCTTGTGTTAAGTCTGCCTTGTTTCCCTGGCTCTTCAGTTCATTGCATGATAAGCAAACACACTGTGGTTTAGGGACTTCGTGGCAGCACGATGAGTGCTTATTTTTGCAGGAACAAAGTGGTGTAGTCTTACCTAAGGGTTTGCATAAACATTTTTCACATCTTTTGCCTTATAAAATGTAATGATTTTACATTGTTGTGCTAATTCCTCTTGTTCAGATGTCAAGATTGAATCAAAAATCATGAATGTTTCTGGTGCAGAAGCAAGGATTGTACTCAGTTCAAAGAAAAACAAATAGAACCACATCCCTATAATATGAAAACCAAAGTCGTATATCATTTCTCTTGCCCCAGCCCTTATGACTTTACATATTTTTCCTTAGAAAGGAACCAGAAAATATATTTCCCTACAACATGGGGCTTTTTTTTTCTTCTTCTTCCTCTTTTTTAGTTAAGTTGAAATAATCTTGTGGTGGTGTCTGGAGGAGGTTGCCAGGCAAATTGCTGCTAAGCAGTAGTTTCTGAGCAGGCGAATGGAATTGCAATCACTGGGTTTCAGAGTCAGAAAAGCTCAAATTGCTCTTTACTGGTCCCCAGTCATTACAAACTGATTCCCACAAGGTACTTTCTGGCCAGAGATGAGGTTCCTGATTACAGAAATGCAGGTCTTTTGGTAACTGCACTTGATTTATTCTTCTGTATCATGAAGAACAAGTCAGTGTTATTTGGAAGAATGAACTTTTCCAAGCACTAATCTGTGGAGAGAAAGGAAACAGCAGTTTTTGTTATTTTCTTAACAACAGCCCATAGGAAGATGCTTTGCAGGGAGTGCAGCCTGTCAGTCCTCCTGCCCAGTGGCTTTCCCAGGGGTTGCTGGCACAGCCAGAAACCCCTCTGCTGACCAGCTGAGAACTAAGCAGGGAAAGCAATAATCTGAGTGGGGGAAAGAATGCTATGGGATATGTAAAGAGAGGAGCTCTGGAAAGTCATTAGCAAGGCTCCCTGCTGCATTTCTGCTGCTCAGAGCACCCCAGAGATGGCCCAAGGCTGCTCAGCAAGGCCAGTGGAGGATCTGGGGACATCTTCTAGGGTGAGGCAGCATTTGGTGTAGATGACATCAGATGAGACCCTTGTGTTTTGCCTCTAAGGACAAGCTAGGAAGGGATGCTAGACTCTACAGCTTTTGACATGCCTCTCATTGGCACAACATCTTCCATCAATGGTGGGGTGCCTGCAGACATCCTTACTGTCTGTAACTGAAGTCACAGGGGAACGTGCCTGTAGGCAAATGGTAATGCATCTGAGGGAAGCAAGAACCTGCCCAGGCTAGTGGGGTTAATTCATCAGGAACTTGATGCTGCTCCTGTTCAAGTGGATAATAAAACTCCCGTTGATGTTTTTGATTTACTTACGATGTTCCATGGACTCTCAGTTACCACTGCAACCGTGCCCGGAGCGTGCAAGTGCGTGGGGGTGCGCAGGGCTGCAGTGCAGAGGAGTCTGCTGTATCCTGTTTTTGTAAAGGGCTTTTCCTCTTAGCAGTTGTAGTGAAAACAAACATGCAGAGAACAATGGGATTTTTTTTTTTTCTGTTTTCCTCCAAATTTTAAAATATGATAAAAAAGCCCATTAGAATTAAGTAAGGCTTGTTAACCAAAAAGGGATACCCATGTGTTAATGAGGGAAATAAGCCTAACTACGAGAATGTGCCACCACAAGACAAAGGTCATTTGTCTTCCTGATCTCAGCCTGTATTTTTGCAGCTGAAAGCCTGTACATTAAATTCCTTGTAAAAACAGGTCACCAGTAAAGCAGGACAATGCCTGTGCCATAAAGTTGGTGTCTGTAATAAGGGATACCCCAGGGAAACATGCTCTTGCATTGCCACAGGACTGTGCTGTCTTTTGAGCTGGCATCTCAGCAGGGGGCAAAGGGCAGTCTGCAGAAAGGATTTCCTTTCTTCAGAGAAATGTGGAGGCATTTAAGTTGTTGTGTCTAAAATATCTTGTAATAACCAAACCTAAGACTGATTCTGGTAGTAGTAATAAGATATGGATTTCTTCTAGGACTATAACTTGAGATTGCTGCTTATAGGATAAACTATCCCCAGGGAAACAAGGTCTGTGGATCAGTGATGCATTGCAATGTAACAGGTGGGACACCCACCTTAAATAGCACCTATTTACATGGCCTGTGTTTTAGAGAAACATCTGACAATCGTTTTTCCTTATGAGAAGTGGAGGATCTACTGTAATAGGTGAATAAGGGTACAGTTAATTGTTAGTAAGGTCAAGCTGCTTGTTTGAAAACAGATTTGCCTCATGCATGGCTGCTTAGCTGCAGCTTTCTGCCAAAGAGTCCTTTTCCCTCTGGGAAGGCAGGACCCTCTGGCTTCTGACATTGTGCTTCCCTCTGTAGGTGCTGCAGCCTGGGACCACGTCTGGCCTCAATCTCAGCAGCAGATTGGGCTCCCAAAGCCCTTCACTACAAGGTGGGTTTCTCATGCCATAGCTGTTCTGTATTTTCTTGTTGGCTTTGCTGAGTGGCAAATACTGCACCTGGATGCATCTTCCCAGCATGTTTATATAGGGTGAGATTATTCACTGTATAATGGCCACCGGTGGTGTCAGCTTGGTGATTGGACTCAATGATCTTGGAGGTCTATTCCAACTGATAAAATTCTGATCCTATGCCACTAACAAAGTCCAGTATTCTTCTGACAAAGAATTTTGCACTAGGCCCAGAAAACATGAGATAAATGTTACTTTTAAAAGAGATTGCATCCAGGGCTATTCAGATATTGCAGACTTAGGTTTGCTTTGTGTTTGTGTGCCACTAGTTCATTACATGACAGATGCTTGTCACTGCTGCATTGAGTTTGGTTGTGTGTGGGAACAGCTTCCTGGCCCCATCCATCAATGGACAGGTGAGAGAGGGAGCGAACATGCTGGTGGGGCCAGATTTCAACCCAGTGTGTTTTGTTTCTGTGAAGATCAAAGAGATATGAATTTGAAGGCATTATTTTAAGGCTGGGAGAAAAGAATAATGTGCATCAATGTCAGAGTACTGCATTCAGCATTACCTGGTTGTAACACTTTGGATTTGTTTTGGAACCACATACCCTTTCAAGAATTGCTTTGGTTTTCCTCTATTCTAACACATTACGTAAACTCAAAAAGAACAATTTTCAAGTGTCTTAAACTGAAGGGAGCAGCTTTTTACCATCCTCCTCCTGAGAACTGTATGCCTGGGGGGTTTGGCTCCAACTCCTAGCGATGCTATATTTAAAAATCTTTTCAAAACAGAGCTCAACCTTTCTCACAGCTCTCTTCATAAAAAGCTGAATGTTGAAGTGATAATGTTGAGAACAAAGAACACTTAGTATAAACATTCAGCTTGTACTAAATAAATTACACTAGGACTTACAGTCACGTTATTGGTGACAGCTCGTACAGCCTGCACCCTTTCCCTGTAACGCACCAGAACTAGCAACTATATGTTGTTGGGAAAAATCCCTTGTCTTTTGTCAAGGAGCCCAACTGCTGTCAGCAAACATATTGTGGGAATACGAACCTGGAAACAAACAGATCATTAGAGGGTGAGTTAAGGTTTTGTGATTTAATTCCAACCATGTTGAGTGAAGGAACCAGAGATGTGCAATGCCAGGAAAACTGTGCGCCAGAAGGGGTTGTTTGGTGGTGTTTCTTGGTTTTGTTTTTTTTTTCCTCTAATGAAAGCTGGTATTTTTATTGAATACAAAGTGCTTTGGGTGACAAAGATGGCTACATGTGGAAAATATGAAGTTCCATTTGTTCTGGAGACTCATGAAGATCACTCGATTAGAAGCAAGGCTGTGCCAATGCAAGCTTTACATTCTTTCCTTCATGGAATTTACTCATCAATTTGCAGAACTTTGTTAACAAGGTACAATCATTTTCTGACATAAAAAAGAGGATGTTTGTGGGGGACTTTTGCTTGGACAGAAAACAGCATCTTGGGCTTGTGTTGTACCTCTGCTTGCATTTAATCTCCACTTTTCCCTGTTGCAGCTATAATGGAGTGGAGAAAATAAAATGATTTTGTGGTTCAAAGTATCCTTGGTGGGAAGAGCCTACACTAGGGTCACAGTGCTGCCCAGTCTGCTCCAGCTGCTGGAGTCACTTGGGCTGAGGTCCACCAGGAAGCCAGGGAGCTGGAGGAGCTCTTCAGAGATCTCTTGAGACAACTTGAAAATTATCTCTGGAGTCCTAAGAGGGCTCCACATTTCTCAGTGTTTTTGGGGAATTGCAATTCAAGGTGGTGGGAGTGGCCCAGGGAGAGGGAGTGAGCCAGGCCCCATCCTCCAGCATGAAATGTTGCATTCCCTGGGGTGGACTGAACACCTGCATCCAGGCTTGGGACACGTTCTGGACTTCCATTCTTACGCTGCATCTCCCACTGTGTCCAGACACATCACTGTAGAATGGATAGCCTGATCTGCCCCAGCTCCTGCTCTGTAGGGTCAGTCACAGGCAGTCTATGTCTTTGTGTATTCTGGCAGAGGCTGGAGCTTTGCTCTCCCAGGGAAAAGCTGCTTGGTCTCTCCCTCCTTCCTATAGCCAGGTAGCTACTATCTTGGCCCCACGTCTCTTCTAATGGCAGCCTGGACTGCTCCATTGTGCTGAAGAAGAGACGGTTAGGGTGAGGGAGCAGCAGGACATCTCCACCTCTGAGTGCATCACCATGCCCATGTGGACCTGGAAGCCTTCAAAGGCTGCTTCTCTGTCCATCATCCATCCTCAGAGCACTTCTTTCAAGCAATCTCATCTCTGAAGGTCTCTGCCATTAATGGTTTCCTGCATGGTGCCACACTAATGAAAACTGAAAATCCCCATAGGTGGTCAACCACTTGCCACTTTCCATTCAGCAGTGACCAAGCACAGCCTATTTTTCTCTGAAGCCCAAAGATCTGCTTCCTGAAATGCTCAAAGGATGAGTATTCCACCTGCACCTGAACACAAATAGGACATGAGAAATGGGGGGATAAAAATACTGATTTCCTAAAGTCTTTGACTTTACTTCCTCGTGAGCAGAAAGCTGCTTTCATTGGAGCAAATGTCCCTGCAACACTGTCAGCAGCTCCATGAGCTGCTTGTGGCCAGGGAGACCCTCCCTGAGGCCCACTTGTGCTCAGGCTTGGAGGTGTCTTCAGCTGCTCCCACTGCTCATGGTCCTTTCGGTGCCAATCTTCCCTTGCGTCGAGCGCACATCTCCTCTCGCCCAGCCCTTCCACCATGCGGGCAGGCTTCCAGTTATTTCAATGCTGAATTTTATATGCTGCTAATTTTATAGCCAGGCAGAGGCTGATCAATGCTTTCTGCTATTTCCTGTCTTCTCTCACAACGCTGTTTCAGGCTGTTATTAAGAAACCCACCCAACTCCCCCAAAACCCTAATCCGGCCAGTTCCAGATTACAGGGATGCGACGCACTGATGTTCGTTGTGGAGTGAAGGAGCAGCTCTTTGCTGCTGCTTCTTTCCAGCCTAGGAGAGAGTGCTAGTGCAGGAGGCTGTGAGAGCACAGGAGCACCGCCGGGAGACGCTGGGCTGCAGTGAGGAGATAGCAGACGATTGTTTCGGAAAATCTGCAGGTCAGGATGTGAGGCTGCGTTCGCGGCGCTAATGGTCGGGATAATGCGTTGTTTATTGCAAACAGGCATCTGCAGCGGTCTGGAAGGTCTGGATGTGCGACCGCCCTGCAACGCACTCAAACCCCTGCTTAGAGTGTCAGCCCCAGATTCAGCCTCCGGAGCCAAACAGCGATGCTATCACATTCGCTTCTCATTTCTGCATGGGCACTGTGCCCGTGCAGTTATAACACAGCTGATTCTGATTTTCATATAGTTCATTGTTTACTTATGACTTACTATAAAGTTGAGCTTTGTCTTATTTATGAGCAGCCATGAAGATATGGGATTTCATCCGCTGGGTGATGACTCATTCATTGGGTTGGACCCTTTAGCTCCTAATACGTGACATATTTTGGACTTTTGGACAAAGAGAATTTCTGCGTGAGCCCAAATTAAATGAAGTGAATGGAAATAATGAGTTATTTGTTTTTAAAGTCATGTTTGTTGCTGGGTTTGTGCTGGTTCAGCTCCCGGCTCGTTCCACTGATGTGCACAAGGGCAGGATGAGTGGTTGTAGAGGCTACAGTGGAGAGGTGAGGAACAGTGTCTCAGGGTCAGACATCTAAACATGTCAGGGATGACTTTGTTTCTGTTGCACAAGGAGAAGCTCTGCAGTGCTGGAGCACTCAGTACTTTCTATGAACTTTAATGACTGCTACGTTTCTCGTGCTGCTGCGAACAATTTGAGAAACTAATTTGTAATATCACTCATAAAAACCACATGTTCTTTCTGTAATAATAAAGCTCCTCAGCTGGATAAAGAAATATGAATCTTCAGAAAGAGCAGCTCAGCAGGAGTGTTCTTCAGCTGCCCTTGTCACGGGCATGCTTTCCCCTCCCCTGGGTGCGTCATGCCCAGTGAGTTCAGCGGGAAGGATTCATGCAGTCAGAAATAATCGCCCCTGGTAATGCTCAGCTACGTAAGGAAAATGAAAAGGCTGCTTAAAACCTTTTCCCCCTCCTCCTGCCTGCCACTCTCACAGAGGGGACAGGTAGCATGGGAAATGTTGGAGTAACTTTGTCACAGCAAGTGATTGCTTTGTCTTAGGAGTTTTCGCAGCCAGGAGCCCTGCCAGCAGAGGTTTGTGCCTCCATTTCAGCAGTAACGATGCTCACCGGAGGTTTTGGCTGGCGGATGGCTGGGAGGCAGTGGCAGGGCGTGTGGGGGACTCGCCATGACATAACCGCATTCCTGCAGCATTAGGAGATATTCCCAGGCCTCGGCAGGGGCAGCACATCCCCTTCCCTGCCCCCCCCAGCCCCGCTGGTTCTCAAGCTCGTAGAGAGCGAGCGAACCCTTTGCCCGTGCTGGGTAATTTCCCTGCTGTAGGTTCGTGGGGATTTTCATCAGATCAACTATCAGCTTGTTTTGCTGGGGTTTGTCCTGTGCTGGAGAGCTGGCCAGTGGCCAAGTGGAGAGAGGAGCTGTAAGGGCAGGTTTGCTGTTAGCTGGGGCCCTGTAGATGGTGGAGCAGCCATGAGGCTGGCAGTGGTAGCAGCCCCTCCCTAGATGTGGGGCGCACAAGCCAGGCTGTCTCTTCCCACCAGCTTTGTTTCTCAAGCCCTGGAACACCACCAGTCCCCACCTCAGCCTGGCATCTGCAGGCTCAGTCCTGCACAGGACAGGCACTCATGGTGGCTGTTGTCACACCACGTCCCACCTAGCTGTGCACACTCAGCAGAGCTGTGGCGCGTGGCTTTGGCACTACCCCTCAGGTTACTTACAGGCTTTCGTGCAGCCTTGGGTTGAAGAACCCTCTTCAAAGCCCTCTGGGGCAGTATCCCTGTATCCCTTTTGTTATTTACTGTACCACTTCATCCTCCAAGGCCAGCAGTTAAATGAACTTTGTTCTAATTAGTGTTTCTAAGAGCTGTCAGAGGGGTTGGGATTTGCCAGGAAGGGAAACAACTTCAGTAGCCTCTTCGCCTGCCTCGAGCCTTCTAACCTGGGGTACAAACGACAAAGCTGTTTTCCAGTTACAGTTCACCAGTGTGCAACCACTTCATTACACTTGCTCGCTTTGCTGCTTGAAACTTGCTGCTGTCAAGGAATCTGGGAGAGGATTTTTGTTTTCCAGAAGGAAAATCTGCTGCTGCTGTGAGGACTACAGAAAAGGCAGCAGGGCAGTGCCTACCCAGCTTTGCCTGTGGCCAGGCACACCGGTGCTGAGGCTGGTGAAGGAGTGGGAGGAAGACTCCTGTGTAACCGAACCAGCTCATCACAGGGCAGGGCCCAGCTTATCTGTCTGTACCCAGCTCCCAGGCTGCAGCTGCACCTCAGTGCCCATGCCAGCTGGGCACCAGCAGCACCAGTGTGTTAACAGATGGGTTTGTGCTTTTCTCACAGGAGAGAAGCCTCTAACTGCAGAGTCTTCCCAGCTTCTGCTCCCAGGGAGATGTGGATAACAGAGGTGTGCTGGCATACATCCTGCTTAACCTGACACAGTCATACCAGGTGTTGGTGCCAGTGGTGGCTGTTGCCAAAAGGACCAAAGCCCATGCAGAATGGATGATAAATTTTAAATACAAGTTAATAAAAAAGGGAGCTATATCCAGAAAACCATTGCTGAGCAGGAAGCAGAAGCAGGGGACTTCTTGTGGGTACATTTGGTGCTGCTGGCATGTGTTAGAAAATGGTGGTGTGGGTTGTTCTGGTCCCCACAGGAGCTGCTGCCACCTACCTCTGCAGTCTCAACCGTCAGAGAGGCCAAAAGCAAACAAGGGCCCTCAAAGGTGCCTGGGTGGCTGTTGTGCTGTGCCCATGAAAGCAGGTAGAGGCTCTGAGAGGGCAGTGGTGATAACCTAGAGCTTGGCAAGGCTCCCACAGTCCTGTCCAGGCACCAGTGGGGCTCCCTTGTAGCATGACTGGCCCCAGCTGGATCTCCTCCATCCTGCTGCAATCCTTATTATAACATGGCTATAAAGATAAAACCACTTACCTGGTTTTACCTGGGACCTCACTTGTCCCTCTCCCTTCTCTAACAATACAATTGCAGCAAGGGGGCAGCTGAGCCTAAGGCACAGTGACCACCCTCAAAAAAGGGTCTGAAGCCATGCCCCAACCTTGTTCCCATGTTACATTTTCCTCTTGCTCACTCCCACTAGCAGGACTGGGCTTGCTAGGACTCCTTTTATCCCACTCTGTGTTGTACCAACCTCTCCACTGGTGTTTTAACCCCTAGGGAAGCCTCAATGCTTACGGTTTACAAAGAGGAGGTTCCTTGCTGGGAGCACTGTACCAGATGGCTGATATGAAATGTGGTGCCAGCCACTGCTTTATGGCTGAATTGTCCTTTGAAATACACTGTTCTTTGATGGAAAAGGATCTATTTTTACTTTTTGGTCGTTTTTAATCAGACAGTGTGTGACTGGACTTGTTCTTCACTTCATCTCCCATTTCAGATCTCTGTCAGGCACATAATGAATAAGAGGTGCCAGCTGCCCAGTTAGTTCCACTAGTAATACATTTCAGATCCCATCTTCTTTCAGTAGCACACCTTTTATTGATTTTTTTTTTTCTTTCCAGCTGCTCATTTTACAGCTGCTTCACAAAATGTAGGCATCACAGTTGTGAGATGAGCAGGAGGATGAGCAGGAACATGAGAATTGCAGGGTTTGCTCTGCAAGGCAAGGGCAAAGCCAGAGCAGAGTGAGAGTCTGCACGGGCGAAATCTCGCAGTTTTAAGGAAACATTTACACTTAGAAAAGCTCCTTGGAATAGGTAAGGCACAGATTGTGCTGTGAGGGTCGGTGATATGTTCAGCTTTCTTCCTCCCCTGTTTTCTTCTGCCTGGGGGCTTTAGTTTCTCTGGCTAGCTCTGAACGCCCAGCCTCCCAGTTCCTGCTGGAGACTGTGCCAGCATGCACAGCTCAAAGTCTGCCCAGCTGCCGCTTTACTTCCACCCACCCCTGGGGTGGTGTCTCCCATTATTTTCTGTGACAGTGGTAACACCCTGCCCTTTCCCCCCGGCTGGTGCTTCTTGCACCCGTGGACTCGCCTCCGCCTTTCCTTCTTGCAGGGTGTTGCTGGGCGGAGCTCAGCCACAGGACTTTGCTGTACTGCAATTAACAGCAGAATTGACTAACAAAAGTGATGCAGAACGGAACCTTGCCTTGAGGTTGGTGACTGCTGGCTAGGTCGAGGTGCTGTTCTTCCACCCTTTGTTATTTCTAGTTCTCATCCATATCAACACGTTGCTGCCCACAGAGGCCTCTCTCATTCCTTCTGGTTTTGCAAAATGTTTGAAAGGTTGATTGCCTTCTGAGCAGAGAAACACCCTCAAATATATGACCTTGCACATACAAGCATTTATGGAGGAAGTTAAATTCTCTAATTGCTTGGCTGGATCAAGAGCAGGCTGCCAGCACTGCACTGGGCTGAGGCAGCAGAACAATGCACTGCCCTTGTCTTCTTATGTGCCAGCCAAGGCTTATCAGCCCACATAGGGGCTAATGAAGTAGCTTTCAAAATGAGTCAGGAGGCTTAAAGCTTCTTATGCAAGATTTCTGTCTGGGAATATTTTTGTGAGAAATGTTTAAAAAAAAAAAAAAAAAAAGGAATGGAGAATGACTTCAGCCATTTGCAGAAAGCAAATCCACTTGAAGAGGTCTTTTGGTTGATTATTCGCCACCCTGACAACACCTAATGGGGACAATAGATGTGAGCACTGGGCAGCATCCTGCCTTTCTTCTGCAATAGCTGGGCTGTGTGTGGTTTCACTCACCCTGTGCACTGGCTTTTGCCTCTGTGTGACTGCTGCATCCTGGGGTGTGCGCCAGGAGAGATGAATGACCTCCCCCTTTGGCTGCATGTAGGTCAACAGTTTTGTTTATGTCATATAGAACAGCTTTGGTTTGTTTAAAAAATATACACTGTTCCCCTGGAAAGCACTCCTTCCTATGCTTCATCCAGCTGTCTCAAGTCAAAGCTTGGCTGCCTCTCTGCAGTCAAGCACAACTCTTTGTCTGTGCCTCAGGTTAAGGCAACTCCTGGGGACACCTGGAATTCCATGCAGTCCACAAGCTCTGGGAGATGCGAGATGTTTTATTCCAATTTGATGCCGTTGGTCCTGCAAACTCCAACTGACAGAGTAGAAGCACAAGAAAAGACACTCAAACCCTGAGCAAACGGGGTTTAGCCTGTTAGGAAGAGAGCCCCAGGTGCACCAAATGCAAACGCAAGCAGTAGGTAAAGCTGGAAGTATGCACAGAAAATGCCTGCCGAGGACCGTGCCTGTGGTATCTGATAGGGGCAGGAAGCTGTGATTAGCTGCACACTGGAGCATTGTGTGGTTTTGTGTAGGACCTGACTTCCCAGGTCATGAAATCAGATCCCAAGTTATTTTAAAAATGAGTTGCTATTTCACATTATTTTTCAACCTTGTGTTTGATATGTCGAGTCACATTTATTTGGGTAAGCTAAGTTTTGCTGGGACACCCACTGCGTAGCCATCGCTGCATTCCTGGTGCTCAGCAGAGGTTTTGCCTGGGAGCAGGCTCCAAGGATGTTTGCTCTGCCAGGCATTGTCCTCAGGTACCAACACAACTCCTGTTTGGATTTTGCAAAGAGATGCCGATCCGTGACTGAGCATACATTTTCTTACTTAAAACTATCCTCGCAATTCAGAAGCAAAATTAAACATCCTGCAGCAATTTATCAATCAGAAAAGTAGATGAAGCTAGAAAAAGACTTGGACTTTGCAGCATTTCCAGAGGAGCTAGCAGTGAGGGTATTTTAGACAAAAACAAAGTGAACTCCTGCATGAGACACAGTCCTAGTGAATGCTCTGTTTTTGCTCTTCCAGTATGTGTTAAATGGATTCCAGTTTGTTTGTCTCCCCTGATTTCAGCGGCCAAAGGATAGCAACAAGCACAAGCAGCCTTGCTCTTGGGATGTTTAAAGCCTGTGTCAAAACCAGAGCTTTGAATTCCAGCTGCGGGTCTCTCTGGGATCCAAAGAAAGAGCAGCACTTTAAGTTTTGGCAAGGCACCACATCTGCCAGATGGATGGCTGCTTTTGGCACCAGTTTCAGCTTCTGGATACATATATAATGCAGGAAGACATATATATATATATATATACACATACATACATAATGCAACAAGACTTAGTATTCTTCTAGACCTAGAAAGATGAGGAAAATGCCCTGGGCACAACTGCTACTACAAGGAACTGCTGCTTAAACAGACTTCTGAATGATAAATTTCACTACAAATTCCAGGACAAGTCTTATATTTTTCAGCCTATTTCTAGAGATTTCACTGCCTAAAGACATCCCTCCTCTGCCTGATTTGGGCTGAAATGCTGCTGTGTGCTCTTGTGTTGCTGTCTTCCCTGGATTTCAGAAGTTGATGGAAAAACTTAGAACAAGTTGTTTCAAATGTCTTAGCCAGTATTTGTACAATGCAGAACTTCTTTGCCTTCCATAGAGCTGCTGAATAAGGAAAATGTGATCCATGACGCAATCCATTTAATTCATGCTTTGACTTGAATGACTTTGTCTTGGTTTTACTTCAGTTGGTAGAGATCACAGTAATGAAAGGAGAGGCTTAACGACTACTTCATCAATCAGGAAGAAACACTTCTATTGTCTTTAAAACCTGGTAAATGGGGTACTGGGTGAAGAAAAAGCGCACTGTGTTTGGAAAACTTTGACGTAGGAGGCTGGGTGCTGCTCCGGGGGACCTGGCTGTGATTGCTGAGCCAGGATCAGCACTGCTGGCTGCAAGGCAATGCCATTTATGGTCACTTAGTCATGACATCTCATCAAGTTATGGTGTCTGTGGCTTCTGAAAAACCAAACCTTTAACTACTGTGAGCCTCAGCTTCTCTGTCTCTAACGCTGCTGGCTGAGCGTTGGATTAGCGGATGAGTCTCCCTGTGGCGCTGCGAGGATTAGGATCTGCAGAGTCTTTTGAATGCACGATCATTTGTTTTACAGCATTTGTTGTGCATGGCTTTTGTTGCAATGCACAATGCTGTCCTGTGTTTGGATAAGGCTATTATGTGCCAAAAACTTATAAATATTTAAAATCTCTTACTAAATTTCTAAAGCTACCCGGCTGCTATAGCCTATGGCCCAGTTAGTCCTTTTCCAAGCCATTGCCCTGACAACTCCCAAACTCTGACAGCCACAGGCTCCAAACCTTCTGGGTGCTGTGGTTTTGACAGAAGCTTTTGAAAAGGATGGAAGCATTTTGCGGGCTTTTTACCACACATTTCTGCTCAGATGTGATGCATCTTCCAGGTAATTTGTGTGGGGTTAGTTGTAGTGTGGGATAAGTGCTTCTCATGCACCGCCACTGAAATCTTTTAAGAGATGATGTTTCTGTTTGCATAGGCACTCAGAGAGGTGACAACTGAACCATGATACCTCAGTGGTAGAGAAAACCCCTTCTACCTGTGAAGACTTAGCCCTGAAGGCTTTTTCCTGCTCTAAGCAAACTGTGGAGATGTTGGGTTAACTTTTCATACTAGTTCTGATTCTTGTCCTTTTATGATCAAAGCAAGCTGTTGCATCAAGCAGAGAGCACGTACAGTGTCCCAAGTGGTCAGGATCTCTCATAAATAGCCCATGATTTGGAGGAATCCAAGAACATATCATCACATGTGATCATGATAAAGTTGATTACCCTGAAGAAGACCTCAGACTTCATTAGTCACCCCATCATGTGGTGCTTGTCCACTGATGTCAGTGAGGGCCTGCTCTGCTGCTCCCCACACCCTTCTGCTTTTGCAAGCCAGGCTTAGACAGACCCTTCCTGAATGAAACAGACAGTGGTCAGAGCTGCTATTTCCCCCTGCTGTTAGGGTACTCCAAAAAACTAATGACAGATGTCCACTGCAGACCCCCACGGTATGCTTCCAGGGCTGCCAAAGATGGGATAAATCTGTGCTAAGATTAAATTTCCATTAAGGATTATAGCTGATCCCAGCAAGAGCAGCAGAAGACATGTAAAGGCCAGACAATTTTTATTTAGATTTACAGTTTGAACCATGCTCCTATTTTTTTGTTTTCTTGCCTACAAAGCAACTCCCTGTAAACTCCCAGAGCCAAATGCCATGTACTGATTTGAGAGACATTCTTCAATGTCTTTTTGCTAAAAATAGAGAGACTGAATGACGTTACAACTTATCCCAAGGCTGCATTTTCAAATGCAAAGTATTCTGAGAGTTTTTTTTGTGGCAAAACAGTTAAGCATGGGAAGACCTCTGCTGCTGAATAAACAAGTGTCTTTTTAAGTCCAGCCCTGTAGTTATCATAAAGAGGGAGGAAGAGTATTTTTAAAACAGTGGAAAATATTCAACGTCGTGTTTTTGCAACTGCTTGAAGAGACCAGAAAAAAGCAATGACAGTGTTCTTCCTTCCTTATATCTGCATCTAGTGACCATAGGAAGAGCTGGGATGGAAGGTTCCTCGTCATACAGGGCAATTCAAAACGAAAAAGTATGTGCCCCAGAGCACAGTATTGAAATCTCCCTCTCTCTCAGAATATATCCATATGTTCACACAAACATGTACCTGTACAAATATACACGTAAGGTGTTTCTGTGAGGCATATATTAGTTCATTTGTAATAATATACAGTACCAAGACAGTGTTCCAGCAAGTACAGATTCATGGGTTAGCTTGTTTTTACTTCTCTGCCTCCTAAAGTAACTTGAAACTTGAGTTCACTTTGTTTAAAATGTCTTCCAGCTTCATTTCAAAGGAAATCCAGGTTTTCAGGCCAAACATCACCTCAAGAAGAATTAATCACTGAGCAGTACAGACGACTCTCTCATCAACAGAGGAGTAGAAGGCGTTGATGCCAGAGGAACTGCCCGGTGCAGGGGTCTCTGCTGCAGTTAGGGGCCACACGTGTGGTCAAGCAGCTCCAAACATGGTGCTTCTCCTGAACTCACTCATACAGGCAATGGGGTGCATGCAGGAGCTGCCCACCTCTGCTGCCTGTCAACCAGAAATGTTGCTCAGACCACGGCTGTGAGGGTCATATGTGAATGGGAAGACGGAAGAGAGGAAGGAAGGAAGGAAACAAACCAGATCTTTTTCTCAGAGCAGAAATTATTTTGCTTTTTTCATTCTCTTCCCATAAAGCAGTCTTTGTTTCTCAATAATCATGAAGGCAATCAGGATGCAAGAGGCCAAATTCTATAGAAAAGCCCTGCTATTTGCAGGGAAAAGCAGCTGTGATATTGGCTTGCTGCATCTAGACCACCAGCATCCCACCAACTCAGTGCAGTGCCAAGCAGCAGCAGTCCTAACTGTGCTGCTGCCCTTCTCCTGATGGGGTGAGCTGGGCTTACAGCTCCTTGCCAGTGCTTCACTGGGCCCTTCACATCCATTTTAGGGCCTTGGTGCTTCTGGTGGGTGGGATGGATGTATGGATGGATTTATGGATGGATGGATGGAGTAGTGTGAAACCACTCAAAGATACCACTGTCTTTATTCATGCAAAGCAATTAGTTGCACAATATGTTGTCAGGATGAAATGTTCTTTGCTGGATCTATGGAAAAAATTACTTTTCTTGAAAATTTTAACTAAATGATAAGTAAGCTCCTGAAACTGATTCTGTCTTTTTCCTGTTTATCTTTTTTTGTTACAGGGAAAAAAAATGGCTGAAGCTTCAACTTTCAGTGTAGTGTGGGCACAAAACAATATTAAAGAGAGTGTGCATTCCTAAGTGCGGGAGTGGAAAGGATCTGAAATTCAAGTGTTATAAGCAATCAAATAATCCGGATGTGTGCTGCCAAGGAGTCCCAGCCCAAGCCAAAGTCAATAAGCAATTAGCATCTATTAAAAGATGAAGTATAGGATGATGGGAGAAAGCCCTTGAAAGAAAGGCTTAGTCCCATGTTTCCAGCCTTCTTTCCCCGGGGCTGGACCAGCTCATGATGATGGCAGAGAGCTGTTGGCAGAAGTGCAACCCATTCTGGCCATGATACCTCTGTGGCCTGTCACCTGCTTGCTCTGTAAATAAAATCCCCCAGTTAGAGCCAGTTTTTATTCTAATTATTCTTGCTGTTTGACTCAATAATTTGAGGAAAGGATGGTGGCTGCTGTGGCATGAGATACACCTCATTGTTTCAGTGCATTAAAACTGATCTCTGATTTCTTTGATAGTTTTAAAACAGGAGGTGATGCCGGTTGGGGAACAGTGGAAGTTTAGGCATAACTCCCACTTTAGCTCACCTTCATCTTTGCTTCTTTCTTATTTTATTGTGAACAAATTTATCTAATAAAGTTTAGATAGTGTTGAGAAAGAAGCTGTTGAGTCACTGCAGAGAACCACAGTGCCATGGCTTGGTAAAGGCACTGGAATAAAACCCTTGAAATAAAATATTTGGAAATCTGTATTCTAATTCCAGTGAAGAGTGGCTATGGTCATTTAATTCAACTAGATTTTACTGACTGTGTCTGAATTTGATTTGTTATCTCTGACAGATTCCTGCGTCTTTCAGTGTGGCAGCCTTGATGTGAATAAGTTTGCATACAGACACGTCGCTTGAAATTGGTGGAACGGATCCTGACAGCACAGCCAAGACAGTAAGTGTGCTCGGAATCAGCCCTAAAGGGGAAGGTGAGAGGTGGGCAGGGACACCTCAGTGCAGCTTTCACTGACCCGGTAAGCGTCATGAGACGTCTCAGCAACCTGCACGATGTCAGTCCGTAGCAACTGCAGATCTCGTAGTCCTGTTGACTCTTATTGTCATCAAATGAGTCAGCGCTAAGTCACAGCCTTGTATGTCGGCTGGGAGTGGCATGCCAGGAAATCACTCAGAAAGCGGGNCAGCATACTCCATCTCGTATGAGCCCAGCTCTGCTGAGCCAGGCTGTACTTTGCACAGTGTTCCTGATGGCTGCACTGTTCTACAGACGTGCAGAAACGAATCTCTCCCAACCGAGGCTGACTCTGCCGGGTCCTGCACACAGGTCTGCGCTGTGCAGGCCCCAGTGCTGGGTTGTCCACCCACGGCGGTTATTTTCTACCAGGCACTGCCTGGCGGGTGTCTCGCCTTTCATAGAATCATTTAAGTTGGAAAAGAACATTGCGTACAGCCATTAACCCCGCGCTGCCAAGCCCACCGCTAAACCGTGTCGCTAAGCACCCCATCTACACTTCTCTTAAGTAACTCCGGGGATGAGGACTCCCCCACTTCCCTGGGTGGGCAGCCTGTTGCAGGGCTCAAGTGGAGCTGGGGCTGTGCTCCTGCTTGTACTGTGTGTTTCGGTGGTCTGTGGTGGCAGGGGGGTGGCTGCTCTAGAGCCAGGTAAGCCGCGCTCCTGTCTCTGCAGTGCTGCCCCAGGGCTGCGCTGCGGGCACCGCTCGCGTCCCTGCCCTGCTGCCCCCATGCCGTGGCGCGGGGCCAGGTTAGCCGCACTGCAGCAGTGCCGAGGGGCCGCTGCCGGGTCGCGCCTGCCGCCACGGCCAGGTGAGAGTCGGTCCAGCGCGGGCCCCCGGAGAAGGGAAAGCCGGCGCCACTCCCTGCCCAACCCGGCCCCCGCTCACGCCTCCCCCCGCCGGCCGGTACGGCGGGGCGCTGGAGGCTGATGAGGCTGAGGGCGTGCCGCTCCCCGCGGATAAAGGCCGGGCGGCGACGCGGGGCCCGCACAGAGCCGGGGAGCAGAGGAGCAGCGCGGAGCGGGCGGGACGAGGCGGCGGGGGCGGCGGCAGCAGCAGCAGCACTAGGCAGAGCAGCAGCGCTTAACTCCGCGCTCCCTCCCCGCAGGCGAGCGGGCGCGGCCGGGCGGGGTGCGGGCGGAGCGGATCGAGAAGGAGGCGGAGAGAAGGAGGCGGAGCGGGGCCGCGCCATGAGCACGCAGGCGCGGGGCCAGGGCGGGCGCAGAGCGACGGATCCTGACGGCGAGATGCCGGCCACCGAGAAGGACCTGGCGGAGGACGCGCCTTGGAAGCGGATCCAGCAGAACACCTTCACCCGCTGGTGCAACGAGCACCTGCGGTGCGTCAACAAGCGCATCGGCAACCTGCAGCACGACCTGAGCGATGGGCTGCGCCTCATCGCCCTCCTGGAGGTGCTCAGCCAGAAGCGCATGTACCGCAAGTACCACCAGCGGCCCACCTTCCGCCAGATGCAGCTGGAGAACGTCTCGGTGGCCCTCGAGTTCTTGGAGCGGGAGAGCATCAAGCTGGTCTCTATCGGTGAGTGCATCCATAGGGAGGATGTTTGTCTTTTCTCCCTCTCGGTTTATTGTGTTTTGTTGTGGTTTTCTTATTAATTTTTTTCGTAGACGCAGAGTGTGGCCGAGGTGGGGGTGCTGGGCAGCCGTGGGGTGCTGCCGGCCGTGCCTCCCAAAATCGCGAGTTGAGGCATCCCTTCAGCTGGTCTAAAGAGCTGCAGCTTAGCGTTAGTGCAAGGCTGCGTGTGCCGTGAGGCTGTCAGGGCTGGGGTGCTCTCCTGTCCTGAGTTTCTCTTGTTGCTGTAAAGTAGGTGAGGCTTTGGTTTCAGGTCTTTTCCTGAAGAAGCCCAGTGCCAAGGTACGTTCTGCCCTTGTGCAGCCCATTGCCCCAAGCGCTGTCTCCTCCGACGGCCACAGCAGGAGATGCAGCCGGGACGGTGCTAGCTGAGGATACCTGGGTTCGGGCAAGGTGCTGGAGGCAGGCTGTCGTCGAGTGAGCTGTAGGTAGATGTGTAGTACCGTAGGTGGTAGAGGAGTATGAGGAGACTTTTCTTGCTTGCAAGAGCCTGGTAGATGATGCCAGTGTTTGGGTTAGTTGGGACGCTTGCCTAGGTGTAGTTGCAGCTTTTAAGCAGGATTGCACTTTCTTCTTGCATCTTCTCGTTGTGGTAGGTAAGGAGTGGAAAAGGTATGAGGATCTCTATTAACCCCAGGAGATAGGTAGTTTGAGCCAATGCTGGCTCTGGCTGGCGCAAGGATTGACCGCCGGTTGCCGTACTGGAGGGTGCAGTTGCTAGATAACTGGTGGGCTGCGGATGAGATGAAAGGTGTTAGCCAGCAGGTCGGATTGCTGATGATCCCTCAGGAATGTGTGTGGTGACCGTTTTGGGAATAGTTCAGGTGTGGCTGCAACGAAGTCTGTAAAGCAGTAATTTGAATGCCTGAGAGATCTGTGGGAAGGAATGCGAATGCGTTTTCTAGCTCTTTGCCAGATAACTCTAATTACTGCTTCTTGATGATTCTGGCCTCGATAAAGCTGCACAGCTGAATTTGGGTGAGTGCGGCTCTACTTAGTTCCTTAAAACTCTTGGCTGTGGTGAAAGCAGTTTCCCTTCGCAGGCTTTAGCTGCAGTAGTGAGAAAAGACAAACTTTTCCAGTTTGGAAGAGACCTGGTCCTCTCTGGAAACCTGTGGCTGGGTGGAGTAGATGGGGGTATGCTGTTGTTCCTCACTACCAACGTGTGAAAGCAGCTTTGGACAAAAAGGTCCCCAGTGGTTGGTTTTGTTGTTGTTTGTTTGTTTTTTTTTTGCCTTTTGGGGAGAGCAGCTATTGAACTTTCAGCTGGGAGTGAAGCTGGCGCTAATTATTTACCAGAGATGCATTCTCTTCACACACAGTGGGGTTCGAGTTGCAGCTGCTGACTCCAGGCCTGAGCTTGCTTTTGCTAAGATCTGAGCTCGGCTTTCCTTTGCAGCCACTGGAATAGCTCCTTGCCAGTCACAACACTAATACCAGGCCAGTGCTCCCTTCCTGTTGTGCTGTTTCCTCTAGAAAAGTGTTGCCTTCTTATTTGTCTGTAGGACTTCTCGAGAGTTGTGGGTTTGGGAGATGAAGGTTGTTTGGTTAGGCTTGACTTCCTGACTAGAAATGCCAGGAGAGCAGCACAGCTCCCTTATAGGGTTACATTGACCTGTGGGGTGACCATAATAATTTAACACTTGACTGTTTTGCAACTTACCTGTTGTGTATTTTAAAAACTCAGCCCCCCAGACAAACAAAACCAAAACAACCCCAAACTCCAGAACTTTGAAAACTTGAAGCTCTGGGAGAACTAAATGGCTACGGTGGTGGTGCCTTTGTAGCACAAGAGCCCTGCTGGTCTGGATAAACCAATCCACTCCTGTAAAAACATCTTGAACTTGCTTTAAAAAAAAAACAACAAAAAACCCCAGTCCCAAATAAGCTTTACAGTGCTCCACTCGAAGAGGCTAAAGCCCACGACCTCTTTCTTGCAAGTGCCCATAGACACTTGCCACTATCTATCTGAGACAGGATGTCCCTGGAGGTTCTGAAAAACTTGGAACCTTGTTTTTGTATCTAGATTTCTAGATTGTCTTTTGTGTTACTGAATAAAGATGAGGCTATTATGGGGTCTGGTGTCATGAACCACTAAAGGCTTTTAGGTAGATAACTTTTATGACCAGATTGGTCTTCAGGGCCTGGGCTGTTTGGGGTCAGCTCTGAGCTAGATCAGCTGGAAGATCTGACAGCTGTGGCTGCTGGATTTCTGGCATTAATAATGCCATCAGACCTCTGCTAAGTGGATGCAGTGCCTGTTCCAGTTATTATTTAACTTCCAGGAATGTTTTGGAAGCCGTGTATTATGGCTCAGCTACTGCTGCTTTACTACAACAACACTTTTAAACTTTCAGTAGCAAGCTTTTGGCATTCAGGTTTTCTGCATTTAAAATAAGCCTGACTATACAGAGAGGCATCCATTAAATTTATACTGTTTGACCACAGCCTTTTCAGGACGGATAACTGCTGCTGCTGCTCCTTGTTTAGTCTCTGCTCAGAGTTTGGTAGTTTCAAGATGCTTTTCTTCTATGCCTAAGGCTCCTTAAGTGCAGATGTGACAACATGTGTGGTCTACTGTAAAAACAGTCTTAGAGCACATAGATGCTTTGTGCCATCCAGCAAGGATGGGATTGAAAGCTCTGAAAAAGCTGCTGTGAGGGAAGGGGACTTTAACATGGAGTCTTCAGCTCAGCATGAGGTAGCTGCAGTGCTACTCACGTGTTAACAAGTGTTAAGTCTGGCTTTTTTATTGACTGCTAGACTGAAGATAATTTCAGATTCCTGGGTGCTGAGCGGCTGTGGCGTGACAGGCACTGGGGAGTAGGATGCCAGGAATGCAGAACACAAGGGCTTTGCTCTTGGTTGAAGTAGCTGATTGACTCTGCAGATTACTTTGTACAGGAGCCTTGGTAAAAGCCATAGCAAGTGGTAGAGAAGAGGGGTTGAAGCTAATTTGGCACTGAGGTTGCCCTTAGAAACTCTGATACCAGGCAATAGGAGCCAACTGATTAAGCTGAGAAGCAGGAGTTCAGTGTTTGAAACTTGGCAGGTGGTTTTGAGCTGCCAAGTTGGACCCAAGCTTGCAGCTGGCAGGCCCTAGGTGTGTGTGCTGTGGTGCTGTTTGGAGCCTGTTGGCAGTGTCCTTGTGGCCACTACTCACTCACTTAGTGGCCCTGCCTGGCCTGCAGGGGCAGGATGGGTGTTGAGTGGCTGGATTGTTTGGTGTAACTGCAATCTTAGACTGCGGCAGTCAGATCGACTGAACTAAAAAAACGTGTAGTTACTCTTTGCCTGATTGCACTCGCACCAGATAAGGGAGCTGATCTGGCTTGCTTCCCACTGCAGGGTGTCACTGGGATCCTGTGCCTGCTTCAGCTGCAGTCGTGTGGTTGGTTTTCAGTCTTGTCTTTGTGCTGGTCCCAAGTTCCACTTCAGTGCCTGGGGGAGCTTGAGTTATGTCAAGAGTGAGATGGATAAGACGATGAATTTATAAACACGGTCTGTTGGTGTTTGCTTCATGGAGACCTTGGTGATCTTGGGATGTCTCAACTGCAGGAGTACTTTTGGAAGGGCTGTTTGGCCAAGCCTAACCTGTGTATCAAGTGGGTTTTTTATGAGTACTTGATGTGTGCACTGTAGTCTGTAGTGCAGACCTCCAGCATGCTCTAAAGATGAAAATATCTCAGCCTGTAAGTCATTTGAGTACCTTTGAAATCTCATTTTAGGAAAGCGGTTGAAAGGCAGCTTTCTTCCTTAGGCTGATGATTCACTCACTGAGGAAAGATAAAGTGACTCTTAAATGTTGAGAGGAAAACTTGTCTTTTCAAAACTTGGTACATGTTCTGTAATGCCTAGAGCTAGGTGTTTGAAAACTGAAAAAAAGGGAAATATGTTTTCAGCCTGTATACACTCAGGGTCTCTGTGTCTCTCGCTCCAGGTGCTATTAACACATCATAAGGAGGTAGTCAAAATACACTTGCATTTTGTCTGCCACTTGCCTGTAACTTCCCTGGAGGCTTTCTTTTCTGGAAAATGGCCAGTGTGTCTTGGAAGCAGGTTTCTGCTTCTTGGAAATGTGACATTTAATCCTTTCCCTCGAAAATTATTTTTGATAGCCCAGCAGTGGGCCTCACTGCTGGAGACTGGAGGTGACTTCGGCTTCTGAGGGTGGTTGGTCTCCTCAGTACCTTCTGTTTCAATAGTTGGACTGCTGGTGGAAAGAAAAAGTAGCTTTGCAGGAGCTATTTGCTCCAAGTTACAGGAAACTTCAAGGTAGCTTACACAGGCTGTTACTGCATTCTTTTACATATGAACGGAAACTTGTAAAGTGATCAAACTTGAGCAGAATTACTTGAGCCCCGTTAGACTAATGTGCTAAACAGCTTTTTCATTTAAGGCACTGAATGCCCTGCCAGCTATTCAAGGAGGACTGAAGTCTAAACTGCTCCATATTCTAATGCCACGTCCTGTATTGACTTACAGGGGGCTGTTTAAATGGGTCAGGATAACTCTCTCCCTAGCCTACGACTGTAATCTAAGAACATGCTTAGCCTTGTGTGTGGCCATGCTTCTGCCTTGCCAGTATTGTTCGCTGTCCGCTCCAAGCGATGGGAAGTAAAACAATCATCTCTGAATCTCCCAAGCTGCAGAGTAATCCTGTTTTCTCTCTGCCTCTCCGACACAGACTGCCATGTGCAGTCTGGGATCTGAACGGCAGCCCAGGAAGCAAGCACACTAGAGTGAAATGGTGTGTTGCAGGCGGTGCTGATGTGTACAGACCTCTGCTGTACTGTGATGCTCGCCAGCGTCAGATGGGCCTCCCTCTGGACCTGTCTTCCTTTGGTGCCTGGCATGGTAGACAGCTCACAAATACAGTACTTGACCTGTTATTACAATAATGAAGATGTACGAAGCTAGAAACCCATGGTCTGGCTCTTACTGCTTGGTCTGTAGAGCTTGTCCAAGTGGTTGCTGCTTACAAAGTGTCAAGCCTGATGCTGGTTCTTGATGAGGTGTGCAGGCTTTCTGTAGGTTTCTCTGAAAATGCCTTGCTTTTTGTGTGTGCACTTCAGTGGTACCGTGGCTCCTGCTCGAGAGCATCCACTTGTGGGAAGGGGGTCATCTGGATGCAGAGGCACCAAGGTAGTGGTGGACATGCGTGATAGGTGGAAGTGGGTGAGGACGTGTTGCCACAGTCTCAAGAAAAACAGAATCAGATATTCCAAGTGTGTCTGTTCTAGACGAAGGAAATGCTGTGTAGCTGAGTGGTAACTGTTGGGGGAAGAATCCAAAGCAAATTATAGGTAGAAAGGACTAAGGGAAGGCACTGCCCATTCTTGTAAAGAGATCTGAACAATCTTTGGCTCAGCCTTCATGGTGTGGCACTGCTTGCAAGGTGTAGTTTGTGAAGGCTAAATTCATGCTAATGTTGGGGGCACAGATGTGCAGCTTCACTTTTTTTTTTTTTTTTTTGAGACCTAAGTGTAGCTTTTTTTCATTGAAACATTGTCTGAAACCTGTGCTGTTTATTGCTTTTTGATTGTACTGCTAGTGTGTGGCAGAGGTAGATACCCACCCTTCTTGTAACTGCTGCCTGGGTGGGGTGAGTGGAGTTACCCTTGTTCTTCCTGGGAACTTGACCTTGGGTTCAGAGTTTAGTCAACCCAGATCTGAGGTTATCTCTTCAATGGGCTAAGCAGCTCTGCTTGTTGATTTAGATTAATGCAACAAAACTCAAGCCTTGCTTCTGAGGACTTGAGGCAGGTGATTTTTTTTTTTTTCCCCTACAAGGTAAAAATTTCTGTAGCTTGCCTGTTTGTGTTCCTCCTGAGGAAAAACTAGTGCCCTATAATCTAATAGGGAAGACACTTTCTTCCAGGTCATCATTAGGAGCTGAATCCTAGTTTCTTCCAGGTCATCATTAGGAGATAAGTCCTAGTTCCTGTACTTGAAAGCTTTGCTGTGAGTGAATGTTGTGTCATATCCAGATGGTTCTCTGCTCTCTGATGTGGTCTCTAACCTGGCTGTGAGTCTCTTTCAGCTTTCTGTTCCCCCTGCAACTAACTTTGAGATTTTGAGGTATCTCTGTAATGTTTGGTACATCAGTGAGCTTTGGGTTTGCTGTGGCAAGGCTTTGAGGTCAGCTAGAGGATTGCAATTCTTTGCATAACTCTTGTTCTGCTGTAAGCAGCTGAAGTCTGACATCCCTAGTGAGATGTGTGCCATGCCTAGTTCCTACTGTGCTGGTGCATGGCAACTGTAGTGCTCACAGCCATGTCAAGAATAAACTGGATTTTTCTTGTCTTAGTGAAAAGAAGCTAGGCCAATTCAAACAGCCAGAGGAAGCTTTGCTTCCTGAAGAAGCAAGAGTTGCCATACATGTCCTTCCTTGTGCTGAGTTACAAAGCAGACACTGCCCTGGAGCTACCTGGGGGAGGATAGAAGATGGAACAGCTGATCCCTGTCTCCCCTGGTGTGATAGGCTGAAGTTTTTTCGACCACCTGCATATACTGCCCTTGGAAGGAAGCAGCCAAATAAACTGAGAAGAGTGGCCACATACACAGCTGTGCTGTCTGGTTGCTGCTGGGATGTTTCCTCTGGGTCAGATAGGTACTGGTCCTCTGCTGTTCCTTAGACCTTGCAGAAGTAGACTGCTAATCTAACGGGAAGGAACCAGTAAACACTGGAGGAAATCTCTAAATTTAAAGCATGAATTCATCAGCTACTTGAGAGTTGCTTTTCTCTAGGTAACTGAAATATAGTGAGTTCTACTGATCAGGCTCCTAAATTGGTAGTGGCAGTGCTTTGAGCATCCAGGATGGGCTTGCTCTTGCAAAGGGACAATCTGTTTTTACCTAATGGAAGCTGCTGCTGTCAACTCTCCTGCCAGTGTTGCCCAGCAAGAGCACAAAACTGGCTGTGGACTGCAATGACATCATGGATTGTGGCTCCTTCTCCCTTGCTTCAGGGCATGCTGTAAATCATGAGGCATTTATTTGTTGGAGCAGTGAATTACTCCAGCGTGAGCTAGTGAGGCTGTGTGGTAGCACAGCACCCAAACTCTGGGCCCTCTGAGGGTTAGGTGGGCACAGGCTGCCATGCTGATAGCCAGCCAGCCTGCCTGCAGTGAGGGAAAAACTTGGGCAGAGACTGTCACAGCAGCACATCTCAGCATTGCCCAGGAGCATGCTGGCAAGTGGTGCATCATGGCAGGTGTGCTTGTATGGCATGGGTGATGCACTGAGGCTGTGAGCAACTCTCAGGTCTTGCCATGCTATCAGGGAGGCTCTTGGCATCTTCTGCAAGCCTGAATGGACTGCAAGCACACTGGCCACAGACACTCTTGCACTGCTGTGTTGTAACTGAAAGCAGTGGAGCCATCTTTCCTGAAAGCCCACAGCTGGCATGTTCTCACTAGCTTCTTGTGCTGAAATCTGAGGTCACTCCACTCCAAACTGCCTGCTTGTGAGGTGAGCTCTTGCCTGAGCTATTAGATGCTGCTCTGAAGCATCAACTCCTGTGCCTTGCATAGGTGCTGCAAACACATCTGGACCTGGGGGCTGCTCCAGCCTGACCTGGGAGTGGGATGCTGGCAGCTGGCTCTCCTCCTTGGCTCTCAGCCCATGGCTGTTTGAGGCTACCCTGGGCGGTTGTGGCTGCCTACTGGTTTTGATTAGACTGCAGCCACTCTTGTGAGAAGACAATGTGTGTGTCTGTATTTCTGAGCCTATATTAAAGGGCACTGTCATGGTTGGTGGTCCTAAAATGAGCTGTAGGTGGCAACTGGTGAACCATGCTGTGTAAACAAGCTCTGAAAGATCTCCTCAGGAGCCCTGCAGCAGAGGACACAGTGTATGAAGCTGCTCTGAGCAAACACCCATCATATGTGCATGTGAAGGTTATTCAAACACAAAAGAGGAAATACTATTCCCTTTGGCTGGATACTAATGTGCTCTATCTGTGCTTCCTTTAATTGGTGTAATTAACTGGTTTACATTCCCCTTTTTAACAACCTTGCAGCATTGGGTACAGCATGGTTTTTAGTGGACTTCCCACAGGCAAATACTGACAAGCCAGTTCTCAGAGCTTGTTTAGGTTTCAAGGCTAAAATGTCTTGGAGGTGACTTTCGTGTGGGTCTTCCTTTTATAAGGTGAATGGCAGTAGGAGCTTCTTCTTGCCTTGCATCACAGAAGCTAAGCGGCCAAGCTGGAGGTATGTGCAAGGCTCTGCATTTGTCTCAGATGCATCTTCCTGGCTGGGCTTTGGCAGCATAAGAATTATACCTTGGATCTGTCATGGTCTGAGACAAATCTTGGATTAACCTGACTATTTCTGAGACTCACTACAGAATGGGGAATTCTGTCTTGCTAAAATTTGTTGTCAAACTGTCATCTTGATTGTGTAAGAAGTGTTACTTCACTTTTATGGCTAGTCAGTGAGTTTCTTCAGGGTTTCATTTTCTAAGCAAGTGTCAGAGTAATGCTGCATGTTGGTCTCCTAAATAATCCAAAGCCCAAGCACCTTTGAGCCTGTTCCAATACCTAGATGCTTCTGCAGAGGTGCTGTTTAGGTTCTAGAGTCATTGCTAGTCACTGTGGCTCTGTGAGCAGTTGTGACTTGCTCAGATGTCTTGTTATCAAATTCCCCTGTGGGGGAAGAGTTGGTGTCTGAGCAGACTTAATGTACAGGCTGTGGGAAGACTTAGGATGCTAATTGTGTAGTTTCAGCTTTGTTCTGGCTGTTGATTAACAGTGTGGCTGCATGCAAACATCTGATAGCTTATGTAACTGCTTGAACAAGATCAATGATCTAATTAAAAGTCAAATGAACAGCTTTATTCATCTCTGAGAATTGTTTCTGTTGGTAGTAACTCTTTTAGGCTTGTGGTAAAAATGCTGATGGAGGGAAGTAGAAAAACCAGGCTGATGACTGCAGGAAAAATGTGGCTCTTGAAATAATGGTGACTTCTGATGCCACAGCCTGAGGTCAACAGTGCTGGACACTGCAGCTGTCAGACATCAGGACAAAGACATAATGCTTTTAAAGTGGGACCCCAGGACCCTCTGTAGTGGTGCTGCCCTAGTGCTTTGTGGTTGTAGCCTGTGGTAAACCGTGGTGGATGAAGTGAGCTGACACTCTTGAAGGAGGATGCATCGTGTGTGCTGGACGACTAAATTGCTGCACCAAATATGGATGGCCAAAGGGTGGAGGCAACTCTTACCAAAGGCCAAGTACAGCTGCTGTCAGAGAAGACCCTAGCTGGCAAAAGATGGCTGCATGTTGATGAATCTGGTCCTGTGCTAATAGTACTTTCCTGACCTGTCCTGAGTAGTGAGCCAATGGCCAGGATTGCCAGCTCAATCAAGTTGCCAAAGACCGTGTGAGATGTCTGCTTGAGTAGCCACAAAATTAGGCTGCTGAGTAGTGCTTGCAGATCCCTGTGGCCCTGGGCTGCACCGTGTTCCAGGGCCCTTCAGAGCTCTGCATAAGCAGGTGCAGCTTGCAGGTAGTCAGTTACTGTCTGCATCCAAAAAGTTAATAAAGTCTGAGATAGTCTTCCAGTGGTTCAGATTCTCCCCCAAAATATGAGAGTACAGAAGCACTAATTGCAGCCAGCCTGCTGCCACTGTAAAGTGCGGTTAGCTCAGCCTTGCCCTTGATGCTGTCCCACTAGATGATTAGTGGCTGCTGAGTGTGCTAATGACTTGCAGACGTTTGCAGTTATAGAGATAGGAGGATATGGGAATCCTGGACAAGGATATTACAAAGACCTTGTCCCAGAGAATTAACCACTGCTGCTGGGATCCTCGCTTAAGTGTATCCCAATATACTGCTTTCTGGGAGGTAACACTTTGGAGCTGGACTGCAAGGGTCAGCTCACAGGTGGTTTGCTCTGCTATGAGAGCACAAGGAGCAGCAGACTTCTGTGAGGAGCTGCTAGCTGAAGCCTTGGAAATAGCAGCGATGTCTGGGATTTCCCAGGTAGAAAGCTCTTCTGAAGAACCCTGACTTAACTGGGAAAGCCCCTTGAATTTGGTGACATAAAAACCTACTCTGATAAATCTGCTTCAAATTTTGCTGTGGCTCTGTAGCCTAGCTCTGAGTTCAGTGTTTGAAATTAAATAAATAGTGCTTCTGATATTGTTAATAACTGAAGAAAATTATCTGTCTTTAAAAGATTTTAATTGAAAGGCAGAAGAATGAACTATTTCTCATGAAGTGCTGCAACTATCGGCTGAAAACACTGCCTAAGGCAGAAGAAGCTGAAAGAAGCAGCTTTATTAGTTAAGCATGGGCTTTAACAAGCTGTAGAGTATTTCATACTCATAAGAAAAGTAGCTCACGCTTGTGAAGCAGTACCTGGACAGTTCAACCTCAAAAGAAGGC
The DNA here is from genome assembly GCA_013396835.1 of Psilopogon haemacephalus. Taxonomy (NCBI): domain Eukaryota; kingdom Metazoa; phylum Chordata; class Aves; order Piciformes; family Megalaimidae; genus Psilopogon; species Psilopogon haemacephalus. Next base: position 144,404 of record VWZI01002420.1, read on the forward strand.
TGAAAGGAGCAGCCCAGTCTTCATCTGGGAGTAGGACAAACACCTGAGGAGCTGTCATTATGTGTGGGTGGAGGTCACTGAACATTTTTCATGGTGAAATGGAGAAGATGTTAGCAAATGAAGTGGCCTAATGGTGTACCGAACTTAGTAACTGGAAGAGGTATTGGAGATCAGGCAGAGCAGTGGAGCTGGCTGTGTTACTGCAGCTGTTCCAGTTGTAGCAGAATTGCTCCTAGAGCCAATGCTTTTTGTTGTTGTGTTAAAAATACAAAATGTAGTAGGCTTGCAAATGTGAACAATGTGAGACTACAGATTGAAAGTGAGATCTTGCATCTGGTGAGGATTTGGGTAATTGCTTGCACCCTGCTCAGGCGTTATGTTTGGTGGAAGGTTTTCCCTGAAAACTAGGGAGAGAGATGTGGGCTTGTGAAGTTTGGAAAGACTTGTGGAAGCCTTCAGTTGGAAGATTTGAAGTCCACCCTCTGGAGAGGAAAGGTGGTATCCCTCTGGGTGTTGGCTAGCTTGAAAGTGCTATTGGCAGCCAGAACCTGTTACTGCCAAGTAGCTCCTGACAAAGTTGGATTAGGTTGATGATGTCAAATGAGCAGAGATGCTTCTGCCTCTTGCTAAGAACAGCAAGATCAGGCTGACGCCCCCTGAGCAGCTTCAGGGACTGGGGCCAGCCAGCCTGCAGGAGCTGGTGTGAGCTGGAGAGGTTCCCTTAGGCTATGCAGAAGGATGCAAAATTCACATCTGAAGCAAAACTTTGCACTGGGCAGAGCTGGGCAGTGGTCTGCACAAGTGTCACACAGCTGTGGCTAATACGTGATCAAGCTGTACCAGTAATCCCATATGGTCCTCTTTAAGGTGCTTGGAGACCACCCGTGCAGACTGTGCCTCTGCAAATTCACCACCACCGATCTTGTGCTCGTGAAAGCTCCTCTCAAAAGAGTTCTGTCTGATAGTGGCTGCCACTGTTGGATGAATTACCTGGGCCTCAGGCCAAGCATCTATTCCTGATGTTGGTGGCTTGTAACTGAAATTATATAAACACAGCGTTGTCCTGTGGGGGATGTTGAGCACACAGGGCTGAAATCTCAGCTGTGCCGGAGTGAGCCTTCTGCTCTCTGCAGATGGGAAAGAATGTTTACTGCTGGGTTGCACAAGTATACAGAAATATGTTCAAACCACTTCTCTGCTTTTTCTTGATACACAACACTGAATTTTTTTTTTATTTAAAGATTGACATTTGAGAAAGCAACCTTGGATAGAAATGGTGATGGTTTCCAGTTGAGAGGGAGGATAGGCATCCCTGTGTGAATGCTCATGAAGAATATACATCTAGCTGGTTTACACACAAGTGTAAGACATCTTCATAATAGTCATGAGAAAGCAACACTGCTTGCCAGAACTGCAGGGGTGTGCAGTGGATGCTTGTTTGGAGTGACTGTGCAGCTGCCCCGAGCTTCTCCACCTGACCCAGGGCTGCAGAAAGCAGTCTGCCTTGTGCAGGTGTGCCATCACCTCCTGATGGGCAATTGCATGGCAATGCCATGGCAGTGGCCAGAGCTCAGAAGCAGGACTACAGCTGGTTTCAGGCAGTTTGCACTATCATGGCAACACTGAATTGCAGTGATGTGGCAATATGTGTTCTGCTTCAGTGTGTGTGTGGGTTTAGGGCTGGTTTTGGTGCAGTATGTTTGTTAACAGACTGTACTTATGTCTGAATGTCACAGTGAATTGCTGAAATGGCTCAGATGTTGGAGGCAGATTGCTCACCTTCCCTACTGCTTCTCTGGGAAATGGTAGGACAGATAGCTGACCTGCTGATGAATTCCGGAATAACTTTGTCATCAAGGCAGAGCATCTGTAGAAGGGTATCTGTGCTAAAACGGTTCGGAACAAACAGAAGTGAAGCTGTGCTGTCAGGGGCTCAAAATCACAGACTATCAAAACTGAGACAAACCACAAATCTTTCATCTCTAAAGTAACTGGTAGGGTATTTTCTGATGTGTTGCCAACCCTGGACCACAAAGTATGCTCCAATTCTGAGCTCTTTGGTGCTGCAGTGTGGAGTTGGAGATGGGTCGAGTTGTGCAGGGCTGCATGAATGGGGATTTCCTTCAAACAGCCTTGTGCACAGTGAATCACCAGTCTAGTTTCAGATGGAAAAATTGAATCATGTTGTATGTTGTGGCCAAGGATTTCCCCAAAGAGTAATCGCTTCTGATAATTTCCAATGTGTTGGTTTTGGCTTCAGAAGCTCCATCCATCGCAGCTTTTGTGCCTGGCGTCTGCTGCACAGAAGATGTTAGACAGCCCTATCTGAATGGGCTCATTTATCTGGGCAGGATTTTACATGCTGTTTCTTAAAACTATCTTGACCTACCCCCCAGTGTGAGTAAACACACTCCTTAGTAATGCAGAGGTCACTCTGGTGTCTGGGAGCCTCTGGATTACTTGTTGCTCTTGAGGCTGCTTTTTGCAGCTGTACCTCTTGCACCTTTTCTGTCTCTAGTGCATGCTGGTGCATAAGGATTGATCTCCTTGTTGGTCCTCTACGCTACTGAAAACAAGTTTTCTAAGCTTTAGTGCAAGCTGCAACACAGTGCCAATGCCTTGTCACCCAGTGCCTCTGCCTGCCCCTGGGAGATCTTTGCAAGAACTTATCCAGGTTTTTAACCTTGATGCAACCTGAAGAGCCTTGGTGAGATTTAGGATTGCTTTAATCCCATGGAGATGGTTACAGCTCTCTCATGCTTCATAGACAATTGTTTGTTTGTTTGTTTTTTGTGTTGTTACACTTGCAGAAATAGGACTCTATAGCATTTTTATCAGGTCAGCTTTGCTGATCAAGGCTTGGCTTGCTTGTTGTGTCAGCATATGTTGTGTGGAGGTGTGTTTTTGATTGCCTGCATGCATGAAGTAACCTTCAGTTTATCAACTCTTAGACAAGTATTTCTTGCTACAGTTACATGTTTTTTCATTTTACAAACATTTTAATGCCTTTGGGTGGGACTTGTTCTTTGAATTGGGTGGTGGTGGTGCTGCTGACTCAGGTGTGGCAGCCTACTGTGGTGGGAGGGCAAAGCTTTGCAGTGCTGTAGTGATAAATGTACTGACCCCTGAGGAGCAGAGTTCCAGATTTGCTTCCATCTCATGCTCAGAGGAGTGTGGTTTGTGTCGCTTGGTTTCAAAAGCCAAACCAAGGGTTTCTCAGCAAAGCATGGCAAAGGCAGGAGGACTCCTTTCTTCCTGCCCCTCCCTCCACCACTTGACAGAAATCCATTTTCCGGAATGTTCACTCCCCACCGCAGGGACTTTCCTTCAAGTCATTTCCGAATGATTAATCAGCACTTAGGCAGCTTCCACCATATCCCCATGATTTCCTGGTGCTTCCCAGCTCTGGCCAAAGACCCCAGACAGTGGGAGTAAGTGGTAGTGTGGGTGCAATCCTGCAGCCCGATCCTACACTGCTTCCAGACCCTTCCCAGGGGCTTTACCAAGCCCTCAATCAATGCCGCTGCTCTTTGGGATGCTACCAGCCATGTCATCCTGGAGAAGGGAGGGCTACTTTCACCCTTGGATTGGTGGGGAGCAGGAACATCCCAATTGGTCTCAGGCTGCCTTTGCATGGTGAGACGTGAAGGGGTCATAAGCCTGTTCCTGCACACAGCTCCTACTCATTGCTCCCCCAAAATGCGGAGCGATGCGACTGAGCGTTGAGGTTCTGCCTCCTTCGGCAGCAGCAGCGTGGGCCACTTCTGCTGGCCCGGCAGAGGCAAGCAGTGGCCAGGGCCGGCAGCAGAGGGGCGTTGGGATGAGCTCAGCAGCGGGGAATGCGCACTGCTGGGCGCCATGGGGGCTGCGCTCACTGGGCCCATTGTCGGGGCAGCTCTGCAGTGGTGCCACGGCCAGCGGCGTGCCACGGCAGGCCTCGGGTGCCCAGAGGGTGGCTGCAGCCCGCTCCTCCGCGCTAGGTGGGACACCGGGGGTTACGGGAGCGGAGGAGTTTGATGCCTCCTATGCGCGGAGCTGGGGTGCGGGGGTCAGAGCGCGGCAGGGACGCGCTGGCAATCTGCCCTGCCGAGCTGGCCAGGGGCTCGCTTGCTGCGAACAAAGCTGCTCTCATGGAAACTCGCCGCTGTACAAAGGCGGAACGTTCAGGCTTTTTTTTCTTCTTTTCCTGAAAAGGATCTCAAATAATTAGCACGGCATTCCTGTATGCGGCCTGGCTGGGTATCTGCGCCGCGGCTCTGCAGCTGTGAGCGGGGACCTGCTTGGCAGCGAGCGGCTGGGTCTGCGATAGCTGCTGTGAATGGCAGCTCTTGTTCTGTGTTTGGCATCCCTGCTTGCTGCTAATCCCGTCCCTGCCGTGTGGAGCCGTGCTTGTGGTGGAAATGCTCCTGAGGAGCGCTCACGGCGAGAGCTGGATGTGCACTAACGCCTGCCTGGGACTTTTCCTGACCATCAGATCAACACATTCACCTTCTCACATCCCTAACTTGGCGTATGGCTCCTAAAACAACAGAGACCTTAGGTTTCCGAGTGAAAATATAAAGGAATGTGGTCATAAGCCACCCGCAGTTTGACTTTTTCTCCCCACCCACCCTAACAATTCCTGATTTCGAAATTCTTGACTTCTTCCACCCCCCATGGGCGTTTTCAGTTTCTCTTGGAGAAGCCGAATTCGTTGCTGTTGCTGTTATACTGCTGGCTTAATCTTGCATCATCTTATGTCTTTGTTCTCTAGCTTTGAGAGTGAGTGATCTCTGGATGCCCATTATAGAAGTTGAGCAGGGCTATTTTAATCTGTATTTCACTTCTGTGAGCTTCACTGGTTTGATTCTTTTTAATACAGAAGAGAATAAAAAGTATCTTTTGTTCATTTATTTTTTTTCTTTCTTCTTGCCACATCTGAAAGAACTGGATTTGAACTTGTTTTTGCAGTTGCCTGTTTAGCCTCATGAGAGATCCTTTCCAGAGGTCCAGCATGCACCAGCAGACAGTACACGGTGGTGAATGCAGTAGTGGCCTGAAGTTCTCTGATCTGAATTGAAAACCTTTGAACTGTAATGTTTAGTTTCTCAAATTCCAAGATGAGTTTCATGAAGGAAAATCACTGTTTTTATAACCAGAGTCCCTGGTAAGCATAGAGGTTTCTGGTACCTTGCAAAAAAAACCCAACACCTCCAATCCAATGTTTTGGTGTTTTTTGTTTTCCTGTCAGTGCCCTGATCAGCACTTAGTGTCCTTACAACCCTGCAGTGAAATGGAATCTCTCATGAAAAACTCCCCTGGTCAAAGCTTAGTGGCTCTGCTGTGTACATGGTGTATTTCTTACACTTCCTGAAGATAAACTTCCTCAGGTGACGAATGCCCTGAGGCTCATCAGTGAAGCTGACCACTGGCTATGTCTTGTCAGGGTGCAGGAGCTGAGCCTGCTGGTATCCAGGAGAGCTGGATGCTGAGGAATGAGCCTCTGATGGGTCACAACATCAGCTGCAAAAGCTGCTGAGGAGCAGGGATGCGATGGAGCTGGAACATGCTGCTGTTCCAGGCCAACAGGTCACAGTTAGGAATCAGTGGAACTGGCTGGAGCTTGCTGCTTTGGTGCCAGCTCTGCACAGCGAGCACAGCCTGTGCTTTGCTGAGGTCTGCCGGCTGCATGTGGCCAGATGGTGAGCGATATGCTGAGACCTGTGAAACTGAGGTGGGCCTGGACTCTAGAGGTCACTGGCAGAATGGTTGCAGGGTGTTCTCAAAGCATGGAGGAACCTGTATAATTGATTTGAAGACATATCCCTACAGAGGATGTCACTAATGTCTTTAGCAGGCACAGTGAGCCTGTGAGCACACACTGAATGCTTCAGCAAAGAATTTCCTTAGACAACTTGCTTGCTCAGCTCTCTCTCAACGGAATGCTTCTGTTTGGCATGCATGTGGTGCAGAGCAGGGCTTTGGAAGAGCTTGGTTCAGTGTGGAGTTTTCACTGTTGGGGCAGATTAAACCCTAACAAGAGCTTAAATTTTCTGTTCTCCAGTTGCTATAGCTGTTTAACAATAGGTGAAAATAATTAGAGGTGGGAAAGTACTCGTGGACTTCAGTGCACCAGGATTTAAAATTCCTCCAGTCTCTACATAAATGATCCATAACCAAGATGAACTTTGTGTTACACAGAGTTCCTTCAGTGTCTGTAAATAGAGAGTGAGGGGTGTTGAGACCACTCCTTTGTTCTGTATTAAGGGCTATGCATTTTGGGTTCACTCTCTGTATAATGCATAAACCAAAACTGTAAATGGGCAAGATGAGACTGGAGAGGGTGGCCGCTTTTTAGAGAAGCTGGATGCAGAGGTCAGTGCTGCTTGTGGCACAGCTTCCACGTGTGAAGACTGAAACTTTTGAGATGCCTGCTCAGACTAAACAGGCGGTGTTGACCGTAGCTTCAGGCAGGGAACTGTTTTTTTAGAAAATAAACTGCTACTCAAAAGTTGCCTTTTTCAGTTCTTCAGTTGTTTCACAAGACTTTGTGCAAGTCTGCATTGCTAGCCCGATTTAGTAAGGAAGCTGTCTGCTGCGGTACCTTATCTCGCTTCCACTAATTGTCCCACAGAAAATGAGTTGCAGCTCTGCTGTAGGGCAGAGTTCAAGGAGTGTTGCCACATTTCGGATAATAGTCGTCCTTAATCTGAAGTCAAAGCAGGCTTGCACATGAGCAAAAGGTACTATTCACAAGGTCGATTGTAATTGTAGAGTAATTTAGCATCGTAGAGATCTTACGAAGGTCGCATAGGTCAAGCTGTGCACTTGGAGCAGACCCAACCTGATCAGGTTGAATTTGAGTGTCTTGGAAGGTGGAAAGCTTGTGGGGCTCTCTGCGATTTTGTTCCAGTAAGTGACAACTCTTGTGGAAAAGATTTCTTTTCCTCAAAATCTGCCTGAAACTTTCCATATTACAACTTGGAAACATTTTTGAGCAGATGATTGAGGAGATTCCTTGTCTTCAAGATCTTTTGCATTTATTTCCCCCTGTCCCCTCTGGAAACAGTGCTTCTTCTAGTATAGAACTGACTGAAATAAAGGGTGTGCACTAGACTGGGAAACTCAGAGAAAGACAAGAGGAGCACGAGCAGTTCTGAAAAATGCATAAAGTCACAGGAATTTCTCTTGCAGCAGTAGCTCTTGAAATCAAATAATGATAAAGAATCTTACAGCTCTGAGGCTGCCTAAAACAAAATTGTAGTGTGTCCCTGGGTACCTCTGTTAAAGGCAAAAGATACTGAATTTACTTAGTCATTGATATCATGCCTTAAAGGCCTCAAGACAGCTCTATTTAAAAAGCCAGCAAGAAGTTGGATCTTACCGTGCTGCTGGCTATGGCACAACACTCCAGGTAGAATTTAGGGATCTCTACTCAAGCAGAAGAATTTTTAAGCTTTAGATCAGATTTCAGTTCTGGCTCTTGCTTTTGGGGTAACTGTAAGTGCAAAAAGAGGACCCAGCTGTACAGCATTGGTGGTTTTCCACGTAGTAGCTGAGTTGGGAAGTTTTTTGTGTGGCCCAGACTGTAAAAATGACACATGTATGTCTCAATGGTCACAGTGCTGGCTTAGGCAAGCGATGCTGCTGGCTGAGTCCTAGGCACTTCAATACCTTTGCTATAAGGAGTCCGATACTAACGGTCCAAGAGTAACATACCACATTAATATTTACTGCAGAGCATGAATTATAAATCAGCTTGAGCAGTTAAAACTTGGTTCGTTTTCAAGACAGCCTATAGAATTGCCATAATCCATATTTTTGGCCAATTGCCATTTAGTTAATAGGATAATAAAAATGTAAGGATTACAATCTAGACTTGGAGGTGTGATGGGGGAAGCAAGTAAGCTCTGGTTCAGCCTGTTTTCCTCTTCACCCTTCCAAGCAGCCACTTAAATCCTAATAGGTGACTAAGAAGCATAAAACTTAGTATTGTAGGCTATATGTGGCCTTTCTGTCTTTACAGAAGAGTGCTTGCTAGTTCAGTGGTGGTATTGATTCTGCGGGGCAGCTTAAGTCTCGTTGGCAGGTTTTCCCCAGCAGTCAGCATGCATGTCCTGTTGAGCTGCATCCTGACACCAGGAGAGGCTGACAGCAGCCTTTCCCTGCAGGACAGCATCTGTCTGCTGCTCAGTGAAGGCTGAATCTGGCTTTATGGCAGTTGCCCTTTTGTCAACGTGGGGTTGTTGTTAGGTACTTTTAGAGGAACAAAGCAAGTGAAGTAACTGAATTTAAAATGTACATTGAACAGTACATTGGAATAAAGATTCTTGTTTGAGCCAGACTTGAGTGTTTCAGCTTCTTGCTGGTTTGGGACCATGTGTCTACACACAGTAATGTGCAGATTGTCTTAAACTGGTCATCTAACAGCATTTATAAATTTGAAGTCTGCTGCTATCAGTCAGTAGGACTTCCATGTAAGAGACCAAAGCCTCTGAGTTCTGATAAAGAAAAATCACAAAACATACCCAAAGCTCCAAAACCCTTAGCCTTTCTAGATGGCAGTAAATCTAGCTGGGCTCAAGTCTTAAGTACTGTTCTGGGTCAACTGAGAGATCCTCTTGTGCCCCATCAGTGGATTCATGCTTTCTGCCTGGGCTTCTCATACAAATGTCTTCTTTTAATTTGAACTCAAGAAGAAACTTCTTTACTCTGAGAGTGATGGGACAGGCTATTCAGAGAGGCTGTGGAATCTTCTCTGTAGATTTCCAAGACACTTCCATTCAACCTGATTGAGGTGTGTCTGTGTCAAGATGAGGGTTGGACTATGTGATCTCCAGATGTCCCGTCCACCCCCTACCATTCTGTTATTCTTTGAAAATACAAGGCCAGTGGCTATCAGCAGGTCTGCTGTTCTGCTGCTGGTGCATGACTCAGCTGTGCAGAACTTTCATCTCCAAAACATGCATCTCCTACCAGATACAGTGAACTAGTGAGAGGGCGTATTTAAGGATATGTGTAAGTGCATCTGTAGATGTTAACAGAAGCATTGTAATAGAAATAAAGGAAATTATGCAGATGACCACACTTTTGCCAAAAAAGGCTAAATTAAAGCTGTCTGCAATGGTGCTGTGAAGAGTTTGTTCAGCCCTGCTAAATTATCTTGGCGGATGAGATGTGACAGCTCACTTCCTACAAGTGCGGGAAGGCTCACATCAGCAGCCCTCATCTGCATGGAAAGGGCTCCTCTAATCTGCAGAAATGCTTCTGGTGCTGTGGAGCAAATGTACGCTCATCATTTCAGCTGAAAGCAGATATTTTCTTTCCGTCTACCTAATTTGTCTAAGCTGGAAACCAAATGCTGCTGTCAGTGCTGGAGGCGCATCCTTGTGAGGCGGAAGCACTGACCACAAGTGAACATATCCCCTGTAAATTTACAGGGAGCTCCAGAGAAGGGATTAAGGCATGTAGCTTGAAAGACTCTGTAAAGCTTCAAAGCATAGGTTGTGTGAATAGTTAGAATGCCTAAAAGTAATGTTCATGCTAAGAAAGCGGTGCTGCAAGATCATATCATCCGTTTGCCAGCCTGCAATAACCAGAGCACGTGTCTTGAAGCAGGCCAGGGAATGAGCTGGGGTACATAGCATCACCTGCTGTAATTATTGTTGGTGCTTAAGTGTCATTAGAAACGTGGTTTTGTCACTATGCCAAAACTTTGGCAGTATTAGACAGACAGTGTGCACTTGGAGCTGGTGGAAGATGCCTGAAATTTAGGTTCTTGTAAGAGGGTTTCAGGGTTCTCTGTGTGTTCCTTGTGCAGTTGCTTGTCTTTTTAGGTGCTGCTTGCATCATGCCTGAGAGACTTCACTGTTTTCAGTCATTTAATTAGAAAGGCAGCACTAAAGCAGAGGCTTTTCTGGAGAGACCAAATGCTTGGGTGGCAGCCAAGCTTGACACCAGTGCTGGGAAGCCAAGCCTGCTTTGAGCTGTACTTTGCTCTCTCCTTGAACATGGAGGGTCCTTTAATAGGGTGACAGAGATGATGAGCCAGGATTGAGATGCTGGTTGGATTCCCTATAGCCAGCAGTGGAGTGCCTGCATTAAGGGCATGTAGATGGCACTACTGAGTGCTGATAAGGTCTCCTGTCCTGCCCCAGAAGGAGTTCTCACTCCCTCCACCCCACTCCAAATGAAAGCAGACAAGCCCTTCTACAAGCAGGCTTGGAAAAAATTACATCATGAGATCCCTATGCCTGTCAGGAAGCTGGGAAGTTAGAAGAGCTTGTTAACTTTGCTAACAAAATGCAGTTGTGGGGATGGCACCAGCCCTGCAGAGGAAGAGCTGTCCCATTCCTGTGGTGACCTTTTCCTGTCATCAGAACAGGGGCCCCAAGCCTGGCCTCTCTGGGCAAAGCTGATGAGACTGGATAGTCTTGCTCTTGATGTGAAGCTGTCTTGTGTAGGAGTGCCTTTTCCCTAGGTCAGAGAACAGCTGTGCCCTCAGAGATGGGGATGGGGTGCTGGAGGAAATTGAGTGTATGGGCTGGTTGCTGCAGTGCATCCTCGTGTAGACACTGTACTGCAAATGAAATTTGTTTGTTTGTTTTTTAATGGAGTAACCTGCATGTAGCAGTGTGCTTGAGGTGCTTCTGTCCTGGCTGTCTCCCTGTGAAGGCTATGTTACTTTCTGAAATGAGTTTACTTGTGGCATGCTAAATCAGTTGCTATGTCTGCTCTGGTAAAAATGCTGAGTCAGTGTAAAAGTGAAGCCTGGAGGGATGTGATGATGAGTGGTGTGAGTAGGTGATCCTGCTGTGGCAATGCAGGCATGGGGAGCAGGTGGGCAGTGGGGGATTGCCTTGGTGGTCCTAGGTTTGCACACTGTAGCACTTAATTCTGGTTTGCAGAGCAGAGGTGGTGTGGTGAGCCTGCCAGCCAGGCTTTGCTGCCTCCCTCTTATGTAAAATGTGGCTGCTCTTTCTACTCTTACAAGACTTCTTTCAAGAAAGCTTTCCATCCTACCTTGCAAGGGAGCCTCTTCCCTTGGCTGACCAGTTTGCAACTGTACTGGTAAGAGAGGGGAAATGTGTAACAGCAGAACTGTTTAGTTGTTGCTAGGAGACAGGCTGCTTGCGTGATCCAGGCTTTTACCTTGGAACCTCTGATTAAAACCCAGCAGGGCTTAATCATCACATAGCTATATGCTGCCTGTCTCAGACTGGGTGTGACATCAGCGAGGAGTCAAGTGGCAGACACTTATCTTACAGGATTATGACATAAAATTAGTCAAAAGTGGTATTTAAAATGCTGGTACAAATCTGAGCAGAAAGGAGATGTTAACTGTCCGAAAGGCCAAAGGTGGCCACTGGAGGTCTGAAGTCACAATATTATCTGTTTGGGACATACTGCTCTATTGTGAAACCATGTAAATATTAACCACTGTGCCTGAGTGTTGGGTTAAAGGGAGCACCCTGCTGCTTACTGTTCTTGGTTGCTATTCTGTGTAATCATAGAATCATAGAATGGTTTATGTTGTTTTGAAAGCCAGGAGATCTTTTTGTATTGATAAGAAGGTATTGGATTGCTGCTGTGGTCTCTGTATCTGAAGAGGAACAAGTAAGACATGCCCCATGGATGCTGGGCATGGTGAGGCTCAGCTTGGAGGACTTAACACTCCAAACTTTAACTGGATAATGAAATCCAAGTACTGAACACTTTTTCTTTGTTAGCTAGGACTCATTAGAGGAGCCCTGTATTCTGCTAGGGTGAAAGTGACTTTACTCCAGTATCAGTTCTGAGACGTGGAGAGCAAAAGCATCCAGGGCACTTGTAGCTTCTGATGACTAAACAGGAGTTTCTGAAATGGTTTTCACTGAAATGGAAGAGAAACAAAAAATGCCTTACTGTAATGTGCTGCTGTGAATGGAAGCATCAGTCAGCTTGAGGACATCCAAAATGTTGCAGGAGAGCCTTATTTGGATGAGCCTGGACAAACTGGAGCTGTTACAAGTGTAATGCAATCCCAGTAGCAACTGCAAGCTCAAAGGAAGTCTGTCAAGTCTGTGACTCATTTAAAACTGAAGTGAATTGCAGGAGTATTAACAAAACTGTACAGATCACTTCATAAGGTCAAACTGACATGGGAAAAATGCCCTGCCCCTTCAGACAGCTTTTTGCAACAATCTGATCTCATACCCAGCAGCCTTAAGCTTAGCTGCTGGTATGCCTTTAAAGTAGAGGTGTGATGTGGCCTCTGTGGTGATAAATTTATGCTAAGCTAGAGTGTGACCTGGAAAAGGCAGAGCTGACTTCACTTTTCTTCCAACTCTGTAATGGTAGCATGGAGGGAATGACTTTTTGTGCAGTCAGGAGTGTGATGGTGGAAAGGATGCCTGACAGACCTCCACTTACCACTCTGCTGTTTGTACTCAGATCGTGTCTAATTCTGAACTCTGGCTTTGCTGGATTTAATTATGCAATACTTTTCCTTGCTCCTATTTTTAATGCAGAGGCACATGCCAATACATATATGCAGTTTCATAAATGGTGCTTTTAGGTACATCCTGAGATATTTTGACATTTGCTGGGATGTTGTTCATGTGAGCTCCACTATGTGCTGCCTGGCTTCTTTCAAAAGATAGAAATGCCCTGAGCTCTCAAGACAGCTGGAAAGCACTGAGTCCTTGGACTCCTCCTAATGCAAGGCATGAAGGATGGTGTCTGGCTGAGCAAGTGCCAGCAGTGACCTAGGTTGTTTCTCCTGTCCTTGTGTAGGTAGATGTGAGAAAACACAGTATTTTAGAAAACAAACTTCTTTTCTTTAGGGTGAGAATTACCAATTGCTTTTCTTTTGTCTTCCAGATAGTAAAGCCATAGTTGATGGAAACTTGAAGTTGATCCTTGGCCTGATATGGACCCTTATCCTCCACTACTCCATTTCTATGCCAGTGTGGGAGGATGAAGGTGATGATGATGCAAAGAAGCAGACCCCTAAACAGAGGCTGCTGGGGTGGATCCAGAACAAAATTCCCTACTTGCCAATCACAAACTTCAATCAAAACTGGCAGGATGGCAAAGCACTGGGGGCTCTTGTTGACAGCTGTGCTCCAGGTAAGCCCTTTGCTTTGATGGTTAAGGGTGTCCTTACGGCTGCTCTGCTGCTTCCGTGGGAGGAGGTTTTCACTGCTGAGCTGGGTACAAGAATGAGGCTTTCAAGAAAACCCAAGTCTGAAGAGGCCAGTTGTGGGTAGCAGCAAGCTGTAAACAGCCTGGCCAAGAGAAATACTGGCCCAGAGCAGAATGTGTGCTTGCATTATTGGAGGCGCCACGTCTAGCTTTGTATTGGGTGCAAGGGACAAAGGCACAAATGCTGGCTCCTAAATGCGAGAAAGACTTGTTCCCACAGCAAGTGCCAACAACCTTTCAACTTCAGGGCACCGCGGGAGGCTTCATGTGTTCTCTCGAAATAGGATTGCAGAGGGAGCACAGAACCGCCAGAAGCTGCACACTACCTGAAACTGGAGTGTTCAGCAAGCCGAGGCTGTGCTACTTGTGGTGTGTATTGTGATGAAGTGTGAAAAAGGCGCAGTTTCCTCACCTCCTTTTGAAACAGCCTTGCTGGGGCGATTGCTGGTGTTCATCCAATGCAATTGGGGGTGCTACAGCAGGCAGCTGAAATGTTTTCCAAATGTGGTGCCAGGGAGATGTAAAGGGTGGTTATGTGTGTTGGTAGACTTTGGAGGGTGCCTTGCCCAGCTTAAATCTAAAGCAGTGCAGTTATCTGGCTGACTGAGAAGCTATGCATCTCTCTTGCTGGTGAACAAGATGGGTGGGAGTCTTTCTGAACTGGCTGTTTCTGTCTGTGCTATAAGGGCCTGTGTTGATGCTGGCTGTCACAGAAGCCTTTCAGTGAGCAGCAGGTGCTTTTATTGTTTTGGTTATTTCTGCAAAGCTCTGCATGTCTTTTTTATGTAGTAGTATAATATAAGTGGCTGTGGGGGTTGTACTCAGCTTCTTCAGCTAAGGAAGCTCCTTTGCAGCTAACACCTAACTGAAATGTACTTGCAGGCCTGTGCCCTGACTGGGAGACCTGGGACCCAAAGAAGCCTGTTGACAATGCTCGGGAGGCCATGCAGCAGGCAGATGACTGGCTGGGTGTGCCACAGGTAAGGCTGTGTGCTGCAACTCACTTGACTTTAGATTGAGGAGAACAGGTGAAATTGCTTGTACAATTCCAGAAGTTACAGTTTACTCATGAAATTGCCTGAGAGAAGGTAAATTGTAATGCAATGCACCAGTACATTTCAGAGTTCTGTTTGTAAGATGTTGTGTAGATGTCTTTGAAGACAGCCAGTGTGTAGCATGTAGGGTAGGGGAATATACACCTGTGTAGTGTGTTTGCTGTTAGTCCATGGAGCATGTTTATTTTGCTGCATTGAATTCCACAGAAGAAAAATTCACTGGCTTAGGAAATCACCTGCAAAGGTGGCTTTCAAGCACAGAATAATGAGCAATGTCTTTGCAAACTGGTTTATTTTCATGCTGACAAAGTTGAACAGAACTGCCAAAGACTCTGAAGCTGTTAGAGCAGCCTATGTTCTGGGACCAGAAGAAACTGGTCATGAGTTTCACTTTGCAAACACTGCAGTTCAGAGCTGTCACACACAGGGTTATGAATTACTAATTCTTTCAGTTGTCCTTGTCTTGCTTTTTGAGGGGAATGTAGCTATTGTTGTCATGCCTTGCTTCTGTTTAGTTTGTCATGGTCTCATGAGAACCCCTTCTAACCGAGGCATAAAAAGCCTCCAAACTGTATTTGGACTGTAATGAGCTGCTTGGGTTTGGGTTTTTTGGGTTTTTTTTGACATTTTGTGTATTGAAAGGAAAATGTAAGAAATCTCATTAGCATGCAAGACTTGATGATAACTGTGTTTCTGTGTTGACAAGCAGTGACCAAGCACTGGTACTGTGCTGTCTTTCAGGTTATTACCCCCGAAGAAATTATCCACCCTGATGTGGATGAGCACTCTGTAATGACTTACCTGTCCCAGTTCCCCAAAGCCAAGCTGAAACCAGGAGCTCCTTTAAAACCCAAACTGAATCCGAAGAAAGCAAGGGCTTATGGCAGAGGTAAGGACTTGGTGAGCTTATGCTGCACAGAGTATTTAACTCTGTAGAAAGCTGGGTGGGGTTTTCGCTTGTGTTGAACTCCAGACCAACTGTAACTGACTTCAAAGTTTCACTTGTATACTCTTGGTGTGGTGCCTAGTTTCAGAAATACGTGGATATCATCCAAAAGACACTCCTAGTTCTAACATGTAAATTCTCCAAGGTCTCTGAACCTGTTCTGCAAGCTGCCAGCCTTGCGGTCCACAGCTGGAAGAAGCATGATACGGGGCTGAAAAAACCTTGGTGTGAAATTTAAGCTAGCAATATTACTGCTGAGGGCCTAGTAGTTGATCTAGCAGTGAAAGCTGCTTGTGATAAAGCACTCCTTTAAAAGACAGGAAGCCACCTACATCTACATGTCTCTTTGGGCAGATTCCCAGTATCGGCAGGCTTGGTGAGAGATGTGTACTGAGGTCAGCTAATGCTAAGTGAGGTTTTTTTTTTTTTTTAAGTTGATCTGTTAGGTGTGAGTACTTTGTTTGCATAGGACAAAGGTGGGTTGATAACCCTTCCAAGTTTAAATAATGCTAAGCTTTTGTTTTAAAGGCTTTGTTTACTAATTGGGAGGAATTTGTCCATAGATCTTTATCCAACTGGAGATATTTCATTTTCCTTTAAATGGATAGTCCCTGCAACTTCTGACGTGGTCCTACTCTAGATTAAATTGGAAATCACAACTGAATGAATAACAATTTTTACATTTAATGTAGTTGATGTGAAGCAAGGCATCACTTCTGCGTTCCATCTTGATCACCATTCCATCTTTGTTTTTAGATCTAGGGCCAGGTGTGGTTCTTTCAGGCTTTTAGAATTTGTGAGATTCAGAACTGGTTATAGAAGAGTGTAACAGAAAGAAACAAAACTTTATTTTTTTTATTTATCCTGAGGGCATTTTTTCCAACCTGATTTTTCCACTGAAATACAACTAGTGGAATGAGTAGATTTGGACAGTATCTCCGCACTGATGAGCAGTTGGTAGAGTCAGAAGTAGGTATAACACTTCCCTCTGCTTCAGGGTATGTCTTCTATTGCCTTCCATGGCAAACAGTAATACGCAGACTCATTAGTGATATCCCAAATGTGCAGACTACCTATATTCCCTTTACTGTATGAATGACTGAGCTACCTGCCTCAGTCTGCCAACTCTGCCTTTAGCTTTATTCTTATTCTTTCAAAGATTGGAATTATTTTGTTGTCAGTTTCTGTGCATGTGGTGCTCTGGAGCCATTGTGATGGAAAATACAAAGGGTGAGTGACTTCTCTTGAAAGATTCATGTAGTGTGTTCCTTTTCACACACATACACCCCACCCCCCGCCCCGGGTTAATTGCCAAAATAATCACTAAATATAACTGACAATTCTAACTGGTAACACATGACTCCAGCAGCAAGGGGCTCACAGCCAAGCTGAGCAGGTTCTTTTGGACAAAAGAGTAACAGGTCATGCTCTCAACAAAAGGTGTCTGTCAGGTGTGAAGTTGGTCAGGCTTAGCTTTATTATTGTTTATCCATGTATCACAGTAAGCTATTAATAATTTTGTGACAGGAATCTTAGTTGTAGCTCATCACCCTGAATGCTGTGCTTGTCTGCTCCTTTAGTGTCTGAGTACGCACAGCACATGAAGGGAGCCCGCAGAGGTGCTATACAGGATCATGTAGATTGTCACTGACACAGTTCTCACTTACCCAGCCAAAGGAAATAACTGAGGGGAGAGTAAAATCTGGAAGATGAAATGTAGGCTGAGGAAGTGCTGTGACTAACACTGTCCCGGCTGAGGCTGTCTTCTGAGCATGAGCAGTCCTCCTTGTTGTGCTTGCAGGAGTGATACTTAACTCAAATACCATGCCCAGACTCTTGTGTAGTGAGCTGAAGATAGGCAGGGTGAATTCATAGCTGTTTAAACTGGCTGATAATCTAGGGCTTAGCTTGAAAGAATGAATATGTCAATTGTTAACACCTTATCAGAATGCTCAGATTTCCTAGTGAAAACATGGTCTTCCTTGCGTTGCTCTCGAGTTATTGTGTTCTGAAGATAAACAAGTTCAGGAATTCTGTTGTTCACAACCACTTCCTTTATAATCTATCAGACATTGCACTTTCCACTAATTGTGCTATGGACCAGTAGTGCCCACAGTTTTATGAGTAAGCTGAGGAGTAATTGCCTTGGATGGAAGGGTATATATGTTTGGACTAGTCTGGAACCAGCAGCTCTGGGAATTTCTTCCACCCACTCAGTCTGACACCACCATGACAGGTGTCGTGACCTGGGGCTACATGCAGGAGATGGTGAAACTCTGGTGGGAAATGCATGCTGTAGCAGGCTGTGTGCTGAGGAATAAGGGAAGTTATTAGAGGTGGAAATGGCATAGAACTGCAGGGTTTTCTTGGTTTAGAGACATTCCTGCATGCCATCTGTACAGTGCTCACTCTGGCAAAGAGGCTTGAGCAGCTTTTAAAGCAAAATAAATCTGAGCAGTGTCTGCATGGCTCAGTTCTTGAAATTGAGTTAAATGAAACACTATTAGGTAAGAACTGTCTTGCTGTCTTATGCTCTTGACTCTAGGGTAATGTCTTTATCCGAAGGCTTCCTAGAATTTCTTTCCTGTCTGACTGTTTGGACTTCCTGTAGTGCAGTCCTGTTGCAGCATTTAGATGTTTAGTAGCTCCTCTGCTTCACACAACTGGTGCACATACTCTACCTGCTGTCAGCCTTGTCTAGGCACTCTCCACCTATAGGGGTGACCCTCATTATGTTGCTCAGGCAAACAAAGTAACTTGTTTTCACCTGAAACCAGATGGCAGGTGGGTTCTGGACTTGGCCAGAGTTGCTGAGGTGAGTTGAGTGCCAGTGATTCAGCCAGTCTTTGAAAATGCTTGTGTTGTAAGAGAAAGCGTTACTGTGAACATGTTGCTCTGGGCAGCTGCTGAAATGGCCTGAGGAAGTTGGTGTGGGCTGTTGTATGGGAGGACAGATTGGACGGCTTGTGAGTAGCTTTCAAACTACTGGCAGCATGTTTTGTAGCATCAGTTTGTGTTGCTGTTCATCTCTCCCACAGGGATTGAGCCAAACGGGAACATGGTAAAGCAACCTGCCATCTTCACAGTAGACACCATCAGTGCTGGGCAGGGAGACTTGATGGTCTTCATAGAGGATCCTGAAGGAAACAGAGAGGAGGTACAGATGTCAAAAATGCAAGAGGGGAGGTACAGATGTCAAAATGCAGTGTAGGATAGTAGCGTGGGATTATGTGGAACGAACCAGTCAGGCTGGTCTGAACGCTGAAGTTTTTGCAGTAACTTTCGTCTTTTGCAGTAAAGGCCTTAACAAATAAGTGCTCTAAAAACAAGTTGCAAAATACCATCCATCAGAAGTGCAAGCCTGAAGCTTTTGCTCGTAATTGTTTTATTGGATGGACTTGGAAAAAAAAAATAAAATTATCTGCAACTAAGCAACACAACTCCCATGTCCAGTAGTTGCAGTGCTTTATTTTGGCCAAGTACATTCTGACATGCTTTTAGATAACACACTTTGCTAAATCACTGTCTGACCTTACTCTTTCTGGAAGAACAGCTAAAGCAGCTATCTAGATGCCATGAATCATTTTGAGTTAAAACGCTGGTTTTAATGTTTATAGAAACTTCTCATCCAAGCGCTCCACTTGATCATGTTACATTCCAGAAAAATACAGCTGTATGTTGCACTTAATGTCTCTGTTCTGGCCTGCTTTTAGTAGAGCTGTTAACAGCAAGGGAAGTGGCTGGGGTGGGGAGAAGGTGGCTTGCTTTGTGTCATGCAAAGCCAATACCAGTGGGGTTTTTTTCCACATGAGAAGAGGAGGTAGCAAGGATTGCTGCTTCCACAGCCACATGTCTCAGGCATTGCTGACTCTGGAAGTAGTTTGCAGTATCAAATGCTGCCCAGGGAAGTCTTAGGCTGACGTGTGTAGGCACAGCTCAATGATGGATGTTTTTTTTCCTCTCCTAGGCAAAGATAACACCATCCAGTGACAAAAACAAGACCTATTCAGTTCAGTATGTGCCAAGGGTTACTGGACCTCACAAGGTAGGCTGTGCATCGATAACAAGAATTCTCTTACTAAACACACTGCTCTACTGGTTAATGTGAGCTCCTGAGAGCTGCCTGTTGGCTGATGCCTCTCTGGGCAGGCTGAAGAAAAAGAAACCTGTTGTGGCCTTAATTCTTCATCTGGGCTATTGGGTGGCCTTCTTCAGGAGAAGGGAATGTGTGCTGGGAGAGTGCATAGGTGTTTTGGTATTAAGTGTTGCAGCTGGCTCTCCTCTCACGTGGAGCTGCTTCTTGCAGCTCATGAAGCCCATTTTATAGGTCATCAAACAGAGGAAAGTACCAGTTTTTCTGTAAGGCATGTCTTTGCTGGTGATACTGTGCACTGTAGAGTTTTTGCAGAGAAGGTTCCCCACCCCAGTCTGTCTCCAGGTGCCTGCAGAAGTAGGTTTACAATGGGTGAATCCCCTTGCTTGTCTCATCACAACCAACCTGACAGGATGAAGGCAGCTTCTGCTGCCATTTCATTACCAGATGGTGATCTGCCTCTTCTGAGCACATTCATCAGATGTCTCCAGTGTCTGATCCTGTCATCAGCAGCACTTTAAGGATAGGATGAAGGTTATGGATTGGTTGGTCTCTCATCTGAGGCTACACACATGCTTGACCTCATGGTTGGCTATGTGGTGCTGTCGCTGAGCTCTGCTTCTTTCTTGTGAGTCAGACCTGATGCTTTCTGTCTCCAGGTTTCAGTCTTGTTTGCTGGGCAGCACATCTCTAAGAGCCCATTTGAAGTGAATGTTGACAAAGCCCAGGGAGATGCAAGCAAGGTAACAGCGAAGGGCCCGGGACTAGAGGCGACAGGGAACATTGCCAACAAACCTACCTACTTTGACCTCTACACAGCAGGTAAGCAGGATGAGTGAGTGCTGAAATCCTGCAGCTTCCTCAAACTGAAAAGTGGGCAAGGGTTTGCAGCCCCATTAAGTTCAAAGGTGAAGTAATAGCCAGGCTGTTATGGAGGTTTCAGCTGTGTATGAAACATTTGAATGGTGGAACTGAGCTGGAGGAGGAAGGTGCTAAGCATTACCCAGAAATTTGCCATGAGCTTGCTGAATGACAGCAGACAGGCTCCTGGCTGGCTTCTTCCACCAGTAAATTCTAAACAGGAATGTGAAATGCTCACCTCTGAAGGGTGAACTGTGTGTAAACTGCAAATGCTTTACGAGAAAATCTGCCACAGTACTGTTTAGACTTCATACTTCAATGACAAACCAGTTTTAACCTCTATCATAATTATTAGAGGGCCACTATTTTCATTAGGGTATCCTCATCATATGACTTGTTGCCTGCTATTAGGCCAATGCTGTAGCCTTGAGGAATTAGCCAATAAGATAGTACAGCTGTTAATTCATTCAGAACAATGTGAACTACTTAGGGTGGTTACTTGAAGTATTTAAACACCAAAATATGCTGAGTGGCATATTCTGGATTGCCTTCTGCCTGAGGGTGCTTGGCAATAAAATTAAAATTAATTATAGTGAGGGGAAGTGTTATGTTCAACCTCTAATTGGGAGGGGTCTGAATCATGTAAAGACATGTCTGGCCTCTCAGTGTGTTTGGGAAACTGTTGTTCTGTGAGGATTTTAGCACAGTGTGAGAGGATCAGGTGCCTGAATAAGAGTTAATCCATACAGTCTGATAGATAAGGATCCTTATATGTGTTGTCTGAGCTCTTAATTTAAGTTGCTTTGAACCTTGAGAGATTGGACTGATGGGTGAAGTTGTGGTGGAGTCTGTGATAGAGGTGCTACAAGAGGGTAAGCAGGATGTGTGTGTTCAGTGCTGGAGTACTGCAGCGGAGCTGCAGATACCTGTTGGTTGGATGTGTTCATGGAGATGCCACCATCCTGGTTTTCCCCTTCCCTGTTTGAACATCCAGTTGCTGTCAGCAGAAGCTGAGTTTTTAGGCTGTGCCTAAAAATGGTAATAGAGGGTGGCTGACCGAGGCTGGAGAGCTGGCTGTGATCCTAAAAGCAGAGCATCCTGCTGTGAAGAAGCCAAGGCTCAGCTGCGCTGGTTTCCTTTGCAGGTGCTGGTGTGGGTGATGTGAATGTGGAAGTGGAAGATCCTCAGGGGAGAAACCTTGCTGAAGTTGTTATAGAAGACAAGGGCAACCAAGTCTACCGCTGCACGTACAAACCTGTCCAAGCTGGTCCTCATGTTGTCAAAGTGACTTTTGCTGGGGAGGCGATTCCCAAAACTCCTTGTACTGTTCTTGTTGGAGAGGGTATGCATCTTAAAACTGCACCTAAATGTAGATGGCCACTTTTCTCCTTGGTTGTGATCACAGAACGTGCTTGAGTCTTGCCTTGGACATTCTCTAAACCTTTCAACATCTTGGACCTGATTCAGTGGGTCACCTAGGTATTTGCAGGGTGAAACAGTGCTCTCTAACAGTATTATGGCTTTTGTTGATAGTTTCCTTTCTGCCTAGACATCTGAATAAGCTGCCCTTTGTTGAAGTATTTTATGCAGCTATGCAGTGTCTTGCTGTTTTCCACCTCTGTTCCTCAAATGACTTTATTTACTGTTTTCCTCCTTAACTGACACCTAACTTGCTTTCTGTTCCATCCTTACGTGCTCCTATGCTTTTAGATCTCTGCTCATCTCTCCTGAGCTACCCTACATTTGTGGAATTTTGGACTTCACTGCTAATGGCTTCATAGTTGGTAAGAGGTGTGCAGGGTGCTCTGTTGTGTTTTTGCTTTTTGTTAGCTTCTAGTCTGCAGCTTGCCTTGGCCAAAAGGGTTTTAAATCTGTTGGGGTTGGAAGAAAGTTACAAGTGAGCTGAAGCAGTGTGACCCAGAGAGTGAAACTGCCTTAACCACAAGCTGCCTGCTCAGTTGCATAAGAGTTCTGCGAGCTGTTCCCACTCCACGTTTGTATGTTCCCACCAAGTTTCCAGGGCTAGCAGATGGCATGTGATCTTTGCTTACACCATCCACTGCAGAAAGTGGAGTAACGTTGGCTGCTGCAGGGTGAAGGTAGAACTTGTAAGCTCTTGAAACAAGTGAATACTTCATGAGCAACTTGGCAGACCTGGGCTCCTGCTGTAATCACGGCGTGTTTTGGGGAAATGCATGTTGGGTTTGCACTGCTGGGAAGCTGTCATTATTTGTAAGTCTCTTCAAACCCTTCAGGTCTTTTGAGCTGAAGACCACATGATAGCTGAGACCGTCATGAAAACTGTTCATCAGTGTATGATACTTATTTATGTAGCCACTCTACAGGCCTGGAGAAGCACTTGGAGTAAACCACTCAAGTGTAACCTTGAGCTCAGCCATATGTAACCTATTGCCCCTAACTGTGGCAGCTTTGGTCTGCAGAGGGCTTGATGGCTTCTGTAAGTGTTACTTGTGGCAAACAGGGAGTTTTGATGTGACATCATCTTCTTTAGAAATGCAGAAATCAACTTTGCTACTAGCAGTTATTCCAGTCATGCACTTCTGAAAGAACAGCACAGTGATAGTTTGTTGGAGCTTATCTGCAAAAGGAAACTTCACCCCATGCTGAAGTGCGCCACTCAGTGTGTGAAAGGCATCTGGAAGATTGTGCCTAGCACAGTGAAAATGTGTTTGTGATAGCAGTGCAGGAGTTTTATGTTGAAATCCAGCATCGAACTGGAAAGCAACAGAGCCTCAGTGTTTGCTTTACTTAAAAATAAAAGGCCATTACAGGGGTCAGTGTTGCCTGGCTGCACCCGATGCTGTTGCCCAGAAGCCATGGGACATAGTGGCTGAGCAGATTCCTGTCTGCCTGCCTGGATGCTATAACGTTAAAACTTGTGCAGAAAGCTAAGCTGAGGTTGGCCTGAGTCAACATTCAACTGAAGGTTGTTGCAGGCTGGCTGAGCTACGAGTGTGTGGAGAATCAAAGATGTACTGATGCCTGAAATTGCCTTGCAGCCTGCAATCCAAATGCCTGCCGTGCCACTGGTAGGGGCCTGCAGCCCAAGGGTGTCCGCATAAGGGAGACAGCTGACTTCAAGGTGGACACCAGAGCAGCAGGGAGCGGAGATCTCAGCGTGACTATAAAGGGACCGAGTAAGTGTTCAGCTGAATCTATGCTGTGGATGTGTTTTGGAGAAATGGGGGAAGCAGATCGGGACTAAAGAGCAGTAAGGAGGTGGTGGCCTGGTGGAGCTGATGGCTTCTGCGTTGCCATGAAAAGCCAAACTTCAGAAAGATTTTTCTGGTACTAGTGTGAAGGTTTTGATCTGCAGGACTGGGTAAAATTATACCTGGTTTTAGGTCTCTCCGTTTTAAGGTACATCAGTCAGCAAAACAGAGGAAATCCATGTGTCTGCCTGTCTTGGCCTCCAAGCTTTATGGGTTTGCATTGCATCTTCATCTGATCTGGCAGAGCAAGTCATGCCCTAAGGTCTCTGGCAGGGTGGAAAGCCTGCTCTTGAAGTTGAGCATGGCTCAGAAGCGCTTTGAGCATCTCATGCAGTATTTATGCACATAAACAGAGGAAGAGAGAGTCAAGGGAAGCTGTAGGCTGACCCTGAGACTTTCTGCGAGGATCTGTCCCCAGGTCTCTTGTGTCTTGAGTTCTGGATGTGGCCCTCTGCATGGACAGTGGCAGGCTAGGGTGGTGGAGGTGGCAGCAGGCACTGGTTTGTGTAGCAGGCTCCTGAGTCTGCCAGCAGCAGTGGCTGTGCTGCTGCTCTGGGGAGCTGCTGTGCTTGTGTGGGACTTGAGAGCCAGCCACCTCCCTCCTGACTGAGATGGTATTAAAAGGTGCATTGTATTGCCTTCACCTCCTCCACAGACACACTGCTCTGTCTGTGTGGCTTAATGCCTTTGGGGGGGAAAAAAAGCAACAGACCTCCCCACGTAAATTTTAGCGTATTAAGCTTTTCTCCCTAAATTCTTCATCTTGAAGAAAATGAAAAGTAGGCATTCCCTGCATAGTTGTGGTTGCAAAGTCTGACAAATGTTCAGCTTTTTTGTTTTAACATATGACATGCATCATACTGCAGACTAAGAAAATAAAACACAAGGGAACCCATTAAGTCTGGTAACTTAAAATGCTTTCTGCTGTATTTCTTCAGGAAGTGTTTGCTGTCTTTGTCCTAGAGGGCAACTAGAACTGACTTCCCTTATAACCTCACCTCTTTTTTTCTTGTCTTTTTTTTTTTTTTTTTTAATGGAAGATTTTTTTTTTCTTGCAAGCTAAAACAAATATGAGAAAACATGAACTTGTCTGAGTAATTGAAAGCAGGATGGAAGTTAAGTTTAATACCATGCTGATCTTTCAACAGAGGGCTTGGAGGAGCTGGTGAAACAAAAAGGCTTTATGGATGGTGTATATGCCTTTGAATACTACCCAGCTACCCCGGGGAAGTACGTTGTCATGATTACATGGGGTGGGCACAACATCCCAAAAAGGTGAGTTAGCAGTAGCCTTTTTCTCCTGAGTTTCTGTGCTTTTTGGTGTATTGCATGGTTGGTAGATTTAAGGCAGTGATGACCTTTGAAGAAACTCTGTGGGTTCAGAGTTAGGGGCAAGCATTTGCTGTGTCAGTTTATCTACAGCCTGTTTTAGGGCTGCTTATATTGGGAAAGCTTTCGGGGGGTGATTCACGTCAGTTTTGCTAAACCCAAAATGATGAGTACAAAACACTAAAATTTGATGGATTGTGCAGCTTGGACTTCATTGTGCGTTTTTGAAGGGCTCTTTAATCGTAGTGTCCAGGGCTACGGCAAGTGGTGCAAGCCAAGCATTTGACACTCAGGATTTGTGGTGCAAGACTTATGCATGTGATGGGTTGGATGACCTCTCTGCTAGAAAGGCAGTCTGCTGGGCACTGTGCCACTGCATAACAGAATCTATTAATTTGGGAAATCCAATGTAAAGCCTCATTAAAATGCCTGGGGAAAAACATGGGTGCTGTAGTTGTCCTCATTTCTAATCCTGTGCTTTATTTTTTTTTTCTTGTAGCCCCTTTGAAGTTCAAGTGGGCCATGAAGCGGGTCCCCAGAAAGTGCGAGCCTGGGGGCCAGGACTGCATGAGGGCATTGTGGGCAAATCAGCTGACTTTGTAGTGGAGTCCATTGGCACAGAAGTTGGCTCTCTTGGTATGTTACATAGTTTTCCTAAAATATTTATATATTGGAGTGCTAGCAAGAAACTCAAGAGAAACAATTTTCCCAGGAGTGAAAAAAAAACATGTCTAGAAGATGTTTTGGGCTATACACAAGCTTAGACTATCAAAGGCAAGTTCTAGGGACATGAATGTGTGTGAGGGAGAGTGTTAAACTGTGCTTTGGTGGGATGAGATCTGGAAGAGGGTGATGGATTGTCTCCTATATTACTGAGCACATGGCTAGGGAAGCAGTCTGGGGAAGTGGTGTCAAATTAGCAACCACCGCAAACCAAACGCTGGGAACCTACTTGTTTGTTTTTCAGGCTTTGCAATAGAAGGCCCTTCTCAGGCTAAAATTGAGTGTGATGACAAGAATGATGGCTCATGTGATGTGAAGTATTGGCCCAAAGAGCCTGGTGAATATGCTGTGCACATCATGTGTGACGATGAGGACATAAAAGACAGTCCTTACATGGCCTTCATCCGACCAGCTTCAGGAGACTTCAACCCAGATAAGGTGGTGTATAGGAGTTCACCCATGGCATAACACATCTTGGATGTGACTACAGCAGAGATGTTTCTGAAGGCAGCTTGACTTCTAAGCTGCCTTTACTTAAAGCTCTGAATTTGCCATGCTCCAGCCAGATATTACTCAGCTTTTTCTAATAACTCTGTTGTGGTTTTTATTTAATGTAATGAAAACCTGCTGAATTAATCCAAATTCTCAACTTCGGCACTAGCCTCTACTTGTATCCTGTGCTTCTTGGGTTTTGTGGGGAGGAGAAGGTCTTTAGAAATTAATTGCTTCATTTTATTTGTCTTTTTGAACTGCGAGCTGAAACTTTTGGTGTGGTGGGTTGTTGTTTTTTTTTTTTTTATTTAGGTGAGGGCTTATGGCCCAGGCTTGGAGGGGACTGGCTGTATAGTGAACAATCCTGCTGAGTTCACAGTTGAAACTAAGGATGCTGGCAAAGCACCTCTGAAGATGTATGCACAGGTAAAAGGCCCAAGGCAGCTATGTGAAACTGCAGCAAAAGGGCTTTAATGCTGTTGAAAAATGCCTTAAGTATTTCTATGCACTTGCACACCCATTCTGGGCATATGCAGTTCTCCCACAGCTCTATGCTTTGGTCTGTGTAATGTAGTCAGGGGACAAAAGCAGCTCAATGCAAGGTGATTGCTCCCTGGCAAATGAAATAGCAAGGCTTTGCTTCCTTACTTGGAGTCTCTTCAGCTCAGCAAACTGTAATTTCCTAGAATTGTTATTTGGAAGCACCCAAAGTGTCTGTGAGCCTGTGAATTTCAGGAGAGCTTGTTAAAATATGTGTTGTGGTATGGCATTGGGAGTGAGCGAGCATTGAATGAGGAACACTTTTATAAGAGTATAATTTGGATGTTCCTTCAGTATTTCTGAGCTGCAGTTCTGGAAAAAAAACAGCTACACATTTTGGAACTGCATTGGGGTGTTGAGACTACAGGAATATCTCTAAAGTACCTGAACCTTGCTGCTTTTTTAGGATGGAGAAGGAAACCCTATTGATATCCAGATCAAGAGCAAGCCTGATGGTGTATTTGCCTGTTCCTATGTGCCAGTTAAACCAATCAAACATACAATTTCTGTTGTCTGGGGAGGAGCCAATGTGCCTAATAGCCCATTTAGGGTAAGTACAGAGATGGATGTTACTGATTCTAGCCAAGTAGGACATTCATGTTCACAACTACTCGTCATTATAATTAGCATGATAAAACCCATCTGTGAACTTCAAGGAGATGTGTCCTTCTACTCTCTCCAATTTTTTAGGAATCTTAGCCACTTGAAAAAAAAGCTTTGTTTTTACAAGCTCATATGTCAGAGGTCTCCTATCAGTCCAACTACAGCCTTGGGAAGTCACGGCAATTCACTCTTACTGTTTTGCCGTGGCCTCTGTCCAAGCAGTGCTCTGACTTGATTGATCTCAAGCAGGATGTGTATGATACTGACTTTTTGAATCTGTAGGTCCTTATAGGTCAAGGGAGTCATCCTCAGAAAGTCAAAGTTTTTGGACCTGGCGTGGAGAGAACTGGCTTGAAAGCAAATGAGCCCACACACTTCACTGTTGACTGCACAGATGCAGGAGAAGGTAAAGGCAGGCTGGGCTATTGTGGTATCGGAACCTCAGGTCATGGAAGAGACTGGGGGTTTGTGTTGTTTCTGTGCTGGCTTTCCTTGTTTTGTGGAAAACCTTTGGGAAGAAGAGCAGTGCGGTGAACTGCGGTGTGAGCCATTACATCAGTTAATGTGAGGAATTGAACAACTGGAAATGGGAATGTGCTGGCGGTCTGGCTGGCAATGTCTCTACCATACAATAGCAAAGCCTTCATCTGCTTCTCCTAGGTGATGTCAGTGTTGGAATTAAGTGTGATGCACGTGTGGTCAGCGAGGAGGAAGAAGACATCGATTTCAACATCATCCACAATGCTAACGATACCTTCACGGTGAAGTACGCACCACCTGCTGCTGGGCGCTACACTATTAAAGTGCTCTTTGCAGGAGAGGTTTGTAACCTTTGTTTTACAACCTGATGTTTCTAGTCTGCTCTCTGATCACCAAGCATGTGCCAGTCTGTGACAGTTTATGAGGCTGCTTCCATTTCATCTCACATGTGCTTTGTCTGGTCACTGTTATGAAAACACTTCTCTAAGTACTTGGAAGGTACACAAGTGAGAAGCACTGAAGTTCAAGCATGTGATGTGTTGGGCTGGCATAATGATTGTGGTCTCAGTGATAGGGCAGAGCTGCTTTCTAAAGGGTAGAAAACCTAAGTGGCTCTCCAAGGAATGTGGGAAGAAGTTTTTCCTTAAAAAAATGGGGCAGGGGACTCGGCAGACTGTCCAGCTCTTAACTTTGTCCTACACTTTGCTTTGCCTTACTAGTTAGTATCAGAATGTTTAAGTGGGGTCAAATGTACTCAAGATGATGCTGGTGTTTAAGTAGTATCTTAAAAAGACTATGTAGATTTGGCTAGTGATGTAGTTTTGGCAGGTTATGTTTAGAGCTTTGTTTCTGTTACAGGAAATTCCTACCAGCCCGTTCAGAGTTAAAGTGGACCCCTCGCATGACGCCAGCAAAGTGAAAGCTGAAGGACCTGGGCTGAACAAAACTGGTGAGAGCTGGATTGAGATGATGTGGACTGTGAGGGGCTGTTGCAGGGTGGCTGTTGCCTGGCTGAGCATTGCTGGGATGCAGCGATGTAGTCCTGGATACAGCAGGAATGGGGGATGCCAGGCAATTGAGAATGACCCTGTTCCTTTGGCATTTTGCTTGACTAGGCTATAGGTACTGCATGCTTTCTGGGAAGAGTTTCTGTACAAGCTCAGCAGAAATTAGAACTCATGTTTTTCTTCAGGTGTGGAAAATGGCAAGCCAACACACTTCACTGTGTTCACCAAGGGAGCTGGAAAAGCGCCGCTGGATGTGCAGTTCAGCAGCCCCGTGCCAGGAGAGGCAGTGGCAGATCTGGATATCATTGACAACTATGACTATTCCCACACTGTTAGATACACTCCAGTGCAGCAGGTATGTTCAACCCCTGTAGAAATACAAGAGTGAACAGCTCATGATGCACAAAGGAATGAGCAGATAAAACTTACTAGAGTGTCCTACTCCCCAGGATCTCTAAAGCCTACAGGACAGTTGGGACTGGAAAGCAGTAACACAGTTTTCTGGTGTAGTTGGTAGCTTGTCACTGCTTTCTTCTCTGGGAGCAGTGAGATAGTGA
Source organism: Psilopogon haemacephalus (assembly GCA_013396835.1). Classification (NCBI taxonomy): domain Eukaryota; kingdom Metazoa; phylum Chordata; class Aves; order Piciformes; family Megalaimidae; genus Psilopogon; species Psilopogon haemacephalus. Next base: position 173,487 of record VWZI01002420.1, read on the forward strand.
AGCAGTAGTGTATATAGCTCATGTTGTCATTCTGCACCTCATCAGTCAGAAGGAAGATGACAATTCTTCTCGGGGTCTGAAATAGAGCTGGCTGCTGTGCTAGCTGCTGTTGGGCTACCATGGGCCTGCAAAACAGGATATGTAGTGTACTGTCTCTTGGCAAGTTGCTGCTGTTAAAGGAGCTGTAGTGCAAACCAGAGCAGGGGCAAAAAACACAGTATGTGAGTGATGGTGCAGCAGCTCCCCAGGAGAAAAGCAAACAAGTTGTTGCTGAAGAGGGAAGCTGGGCTGCAGGTTAAATGTATGAAAGTATTTGTCTGTACCTGACATTTGCCCTTGTACTAGGAAAAGATTCAGTCTGACTCCTAGCAATACCATTAGCATCTTCCACTTTCAACTTTTTAATAGCTAGAAATATCTTCCCTCTTGCTGAACTTGTGTGTTGGTAAAGGGCTGTTAATGCTAGAATGTATGAATCTCGTGTATTTCTGATATGTAGGTGCTGTAGTGTTGAGATCAATGCTTTGCTACTGAACAAACATGAGCTACTCAGTCATCTGCAATAACTTCCTTGAACGTAGCTGTACAAAAATGGATTGATATGAAGAACTGCAGCATTAATTATCTGATGAGGGTGGATTAACATTCTTGGAAGCACCGTAGAGCTAGTGTTTGTTTTTGGATAAAGTAGTTGCATGATCTCAGGATGTGGCTGGCATGCCTGTTTGGAGAAGCTTTGGCTTGTTCAGCCAGGGTTGGTATGCAGAAGCAAAGTCTTCTGAACTCTGCGTGTGTGCATGTGAGTGGTGCCGGATTGCTGTTTCACTGAAAAGCAGTGGTGAAACAAGCCAGGATGCCCAAACTAGGTTTCCCTTCAAACTGAGGTACTCCTCCAGGTGGGAGACTTGAATCACAGTGGAGCTGTAGGCTTAGAGGAGATAGTCCTAGATAGCAGTGGCAGGAGAACAATTGTTAAAGATTAAAATAGACTGCACAGTTACTAGATTAGCCTTATGGTTCTTCCGCTCTATGAGCATGCAGGTCCTTCATGGACCTTGTCTCTATGCTTCATATGCAGCCGTTTACGAATGAAACTCTGGACCCAGAGCTGGGGGAGGACAGACTAGGTAGTTAAATTCCTGAGGGACCACGTCAGCAGCAGAGGAGCCTTGGCTTAATGCTGTTTACTCAGCCTTATCTATCTCTCGGTGTTGCTACAGCTACCCGTGTGTGTGTTTTCTAAAAACAACCAAGAATAATCATGGAAGCTATTCACTAGCTTGTGTGAAATATCCGTGATTATTTCACTTGGGAGCTGAGCTGGCCAAGAATGAAAAGTAAGCAAACAGCAAATATAGCTAAAATATGGACTGTGGTAGGATAGAATAAAAGGAGCACACATTGTGGGCTGGAGCTTGCCATGGCTGTGCAGTATTACAGCCAAAATACACAAGAGTATTAATCTTTCTGACTTGTGGAGCTTAAAACCTTGGTATTTCAGATGCTGTAATAATATGGCCCCTTTGCAGGTTTGGCCTTGGCCTGCCCTCTTCATGCAGTGGAAGGGGATACCTGGTTTGGAGCACTGGAACATTCAGCTGTTGGGTCTGAGCACTGGGAGGGTGGGAGCCAGCCTGAGCCAGAGGTTTTGCCAGGCAACTTGAATAGTTTCTTAATTAAATGTTGGCAATAATTGTCTTTTTCTCTCTTCCTGCATTAAATACAAACCATGTTATGCTGTGAAAGGCTGCAGTGGGATGAGAGCTTCAGAGTCCATAACTATTAAATTTGTATGTGGTCAGCTAAGATGGGTTAGGTGAAGTGGTTATGCACTGCTTGGACATTAGTGTGTGTGTGCATGCAGCGAGGACCTGAGCTAACTTGTGAATTCTCCAACCAGGGTCCAATGAAGGTTTCGGTAACTTATGGTGGTGATCCTATCCCTAAAAGTCCTTTCACTGTGGGTGTTGCTGCTCCGCTGGACCTGAGCAAGGTTAAGCTCAATGGACTTGAAAACAGTAAGTACCTTTGGGCTGGAAGCCCCCATAGCCTGCCTCTGAAACGTCTCCTGAATCTGGATGATAGCTAACATGCCCTGCTGGAACAGAAGTGGGCAGAACTATCTTTTTAACATGCATCAAACAGATCCAATGTTATAGCTTGACCACTCTGACTTGGCTATTCTATACTTGGCTAGAAGTGGGAGAGCTTAGGGCTGTGAAACTTAATTGCCTTTGATACTGTCACACCATGTCTTACAGGCTTGTTTAGTGCTGTAGCTTTGTAGCTCTCACTAACCAAAGCACTTGGTGGCTTCTTTTTTCTACTGGCTTGCAAAATTTTTTATTTTTTTTTTTCCTGCATGTAGAGGGATGCAAACCAGGCAGGGCTGCTTTGGTGCTTGCTCCCTTGGTGGTGTGTGCATGAGATATTTCTTGGAGCACTGTCTGATGTTGAGTACTGAATATAGTAATACAGAGTTTTGTCTTTTTCAGGAGTAGAAGTAGGGAAGGATCAGGAGTTCGTAATTGACACCAAAGGAGCTGGTGGGCAGGGTAAACTGGATGTTAATATTTCCAGTCCAATGAGGAAAGCTGTGCCATGCTTGGTGGAACCTGTTCTGGGTAAGGAGTGCAGCACTGCAAAGTACATCCCAAGGGAGGAAGGATTGTATGTGGTGGATGTGAGTTATGATGGCAACCCAATCCCAGGAAGCCCCTTTACTGTAGAGGCCACACTACCTCCAGACCCTTCCAAGGTGAGTGAATGGTTTAAGGCTTTAACAACTACCGATGGCCGAAAGCTGAATTGTGGAGTATTGCATGAGTCTTGGCTCTGTTTTGGTCAAACCAGACCCAGGAACAGCCTTATTCAGAGTGCTGAGTTGTTCCTTTTGCAGGCTTCATGACTCGCGGAGATTGCTTCTGTAACACTGAACTAAGAATACTGCAAGCATCATGCAGCAAATACAGGCATTGCTCCTAACTGATTAGAAGTTGGCCTCATGAACATGCTGACTGTGTTAATTGAAATGCTTCTTTATAAAGAAATAGATTTCAGAAAGAACTTAGAGCCACCAAATATTTAAGTGTTTCTACTTCTTATATCCCATGGCTATATATAAGCAGCCATAATGAGAGTATGAATATGCCTGCCTGGAAATCTCTTTGGAGGAGAGATGCCAGCTTTCCAGTAGAAGCAAGAGGAGCAGCTAAGGAGACGTTGCTTTTTGTGTATTTTTAAGAGCTTGATAATAGAGTCTCACGTACAAACAAGTCTAACTAGGTAGTTTGTGCTGACAGTAACATGAAAAGGAATAGTTTAGAGCTCAACTGTCTCTTCTCTTCTAGGTAAAAGCTCATGGTCCAGGTCTTCGAGGGGGCCTTGTTGGAAAACCAGCCCAATTCACAATAGATACCAAAGGGGCAGGAACTGGAGGTTTGGGTTTAACAGTAGAAGGTCCATGTGAAGCTAAAATCGAATGCTCGGACAACGGCGATGGAACTTGCTCTGTCTCCTACCTCCCTACAAAGCCTGGAGAGTATTTTGTGAACATCCTCTTTGAAGAAGTTCACATTCCTGGTTCACCATTTAAGGCAGACATAGAAATGCCGTTTGATGTCTCTAAAGTCATTGCCACGGGCCCAGGTCTGGAACGTGGTAAAGTGGGTGAGGCAGGGCTGCTGAATGTCGATTGCACAGAAGCAGGTCCTGGGGACCTGCGGGTGGACATGGTGTCAGATACCGGTTCCAAAGCTGAGATCCAGATCGATGATAACAAAGATGGGACTTACGTCGTGACATACGTGCCGCTCTCGGCTGGCATGTACACCATCAAGATGAGATACGGAGGAGAACAAGTGCCGAAATTTCCAGCCCGGGTCAAGGTGGATCCAGCTGTGGACACAAGCAGAGTTAAAGTATTTGGGCCAGGAGTGGAAGGAAAAGGTGAGTACAACCATTGTCATCAGTTTGTAGGACTTGTGGTCCTGTATTCTGAGCGCTGGAAGCTGTAGTAGCCTTGCATGTTCCCATGGTGACCCTTGACCAGGGCTGTTCTGGTATGTTCCCGAATGAGTTGTTTATCATGCGGGTTCACAAAACGTTTTGTCATCGGAAATACTTGCAGTTCTTGAAGTGACTCTTCAAAATGTTTCCTGCAGATGTCTTCCGAGAAGCTACAGCTGAATTCACTGTGGATGCTCGACCTCTAACAAAGGCTGGTGGTGACCACATCAGGACGCAGGTCACAAGCCCGTCTGGCTCCCCTGCTGACTGTCTCATCCAAGACAATGCCGATGGAACCTATTCAGTGGAGTACACGCCATTTGAAAAGGGTAACCTCTGGGCTTTCTGACTGCCTTTTTTCACTGGAGAAGGGAAAACAGAGAGCAGGCAGCTGCTCTTACACTTTATTTGGCAAACTGCTGAAGTCTGCCAGTAACTTGCTGGCATCTTAGCAAGATTTTTGACAGCAGAGGAGGTAATTCTGTAGGAAGTAGCTGTATTTCAGCCTGAACTGACTTTTGTGGTAACTTGGCTTCAGAAAAACAGTGTATAGATGGCATCTTGGTTATAAACCAGTGAAGTCTTGTGAAATAGAAGAGGAAGCTCTTACCTGTATACTGATATATTAAGTCTGTGTCATCTTGTAGAAGTTGTGGTAAGTGATAAGAATATTTAGGGAATTTGGGGCGTGTTTTTCTCTTCCTAACAGGTCCACACACAGTCAGCGTAACATATGATGGTGTACCTGTACCAAACAGTCCCTTCAGAGTGAATGTGACAGAGGGCTGCCATCCATCACGTGTGAAGGCACAAGGACCTGGACTCCAGGAAGCTTTCACAAATCAGCCAAATGCATTTTCAGTTGTCACCAGGTAACTGGGCCTTCTTGATCCATAAGGAGTGGGCAACGTGATGCAGCATGCTAAACTTACCACAAGTAAGAAAGTATTTCTAAAAATGAGAAAGTGAAGCTGTGTCCACCAGATCACTGTGTGCTACCTCACACCTTACTGGGGAGTTGGCTCTACAGAGATTAGAGGTTGGTAGTGATTGAGGACAGTATTCTAGGAAGAGTCAAGTGAGATGATCCTGACTGGCTTTGCATGCCAGAGCACACTAAAAGCTGGGCATCAGAAGTTCTTGCTTTTTCAGTAAGGATAAAAGTGGAACCAGCCTATGGGAAGGCAACAAAGCTGTTATTAGAAGCAAGTAATTCTAACAATGTGTGTTTTTTGTCTTGCAGAGGGGCAGGAATTGGTGGCCTTGGAATAACTGTTGAAGGGCCTTCAGAGTCTAAAATTAGCTGTAAAGATAACAAGGATGGGAGCTGTAGCGCTGAGTATGTTCCCTATGTTCCGGGAGATTATGATGTTAACATCACATATGGGGGAGAGCATGTTCCTGGTAAGTGCTCTTGCTCAGTGGCTTTCAGAAGAAGGAAGGTGTTGAGTTAAGAACTTGGTGCCTTGGCTGCATTTCACTTGTGTGAGGGCAAAGTTGAGGTTTTGGCTGTCTGCTTTTCCAGGGTATTCAAGCAGAAACAGTGGTGGCATTTGTTCTTCATGCCCAGCAGGGAAGTGTGAAATGCTTTGTGCTGTGATGTGGTAGTTTTGAGGAAGGGCTGCAGCTCTCTTCTTGTTTTTGTGGGGATGTGGAGGAGCCTTGTCAGGGCTGTAGCACCCATAGAGGGGAACAGAAGAATTGGTACAGATGGGTGGGCTGGAAAAAGGGACACTAGCCCTCAACAAATGAGTGGTTTATGTGTATGTAGTACATGATACATTAGGTCAAGAAAATATCCCTTTGGTATGTGGATGCCTTCAAGACTTCACCAGTAACATGGTCTGATGGGTGATCTTATCATGGGGATTGTATTAAACACTGCAAGTTTTGGTCACTGCAGAAAGCACAGTGGACGTTTACTAAATCAGACCTTTACTTGTGTATGCATTTTCACTGGGTGTGAAGCTGAAATGAAGTAGGAGCTGGGTACATGTGGCAGCCAGCAGTTCATGGTTAAAAGAATTAAATGCTTCTATATGCCAGATGCATATGCTGCAACATCTTACATGCTGTCATACTGGGTATTCTTTCCTAGACATTGTGAGCGAGCTCATATTTTCCTCTTGGTCTCATTATTTTTATCAGCATGCTGAACTTGGTAAAGTGTGAAGGAAACAAGTGCCTGTGTGAGGATTCATTTGCACTCCTAGTTTCTATCATGCTTTTTTCCTGGCATGAGAAACTGATCACAGCTGGAATCATTGAGTAGGCAGTGATGTAGAAGCACCATCATTACACTTCTGTCTTCTGCAGAAGCAAAGTAGTGGGGTTATCATTCCTGCCTGAGATTGAGGGACAGTAATAGAAGAGCCCAAGGAAAAGACCTTTTGGTTTTCTGTAACTGTTCACTATGGTGTTTAACATATGCTGCATTAACTTCCAGGCAGTCCTTTCAAGGTTCCTGTGAAGGATGTTGTGGATCCCAGCAAGGTGAAAATAGTAGGGCCAGGTCTGGGAACAGCTGTTCGAGCCAAAATCCCACAGTCCTTCACAGTAGACACCAGCAAGGCAGGAGTAGCACCCCTCGAGGTGGTGGTGTCAGGACCCAGAGGTAAGAACCAAAGTAATCCATCCAGCTGTGCTCCCATCTCTACATTTGGATGGGTAAGATACTCATGGTTCCGCTTTCAAAGTGCGAATACCACTTGAAGGGGTGTTTTAATCTGTTGCTGTCCACGTGGCATGTGCATCTTGACATTGACCCCTGTGTAAAAGAAGGGTTGTGCCCTAGGCAGTGCTCTTAGGGCAGTGCCTTTGGCTTTATGCTGATCTTCAGAGCTGTAAGAAGTGACGTGAGTAACCATCACTGGTGAACAACTGTGGCTTAGATTTAGATATAAAAAAGGTAAACCTAAAGGCTCACACGTGAGTGGTTACTTGGGACACCTGTGTCACTGTGTTGCAGGAGTCTGAAACATGGTAAAACCCTTCAGCGGTCTCTAGGGAGCACCAAGTGATAGTGCTAATGGCATTTGTATTAACCTAGGAAGCACAGTATCTTGGCAGCCAAGTAGCTTTTGACTGCAAGCCTGGCCTTGCTAGGAGGCAAGAGCTGCTTCTCCAGCTGCGTGTCAGGTCAGGGTGGTGCAGGTGCCCTTCAGGTAACCCTTCTTTAATTTTAGCGGATGAGCCGGACTCGCAGGGATGGCGCTCCCCTTTGAAAGCCGTTTCGGATTTCTTTAAAGGCGATCCAAAGGGTAACACTGAGACAGGTTTGCACTCCAACTACTTGGCTATTTTGGCTCTTGGAAATCCAGTTAGCAACAGCCAGAATCATCTGAAGGGAGGGAATGGGAACCAGGCTTTGCATGGCAACTGTACATTTATTTTGTGCTTGCTTTACTGCTAATCCACCTTGTGTTTTAGAGCCGACTTGTGATTGTGGACTGCTTTGTGTGTTGATCGTGTCATCTGCTGTAGATTCAGCTTAATGCAAATGGAAATAATTGATCTTGCTGTCAGAGCTTTGGCAGCTTGCAGGACTCTCTTGCCTAGGCAGTGAGGCTGCCTTTCCAAATACCTGATTGTGAGAGACTCGGTTAGTGAATGCTACATGCCAGCTGGCTTTGGGGCTGAGTGCTGTGCAGTAAATCCCAGCAACAGTATGCAGTCTTGTCGGTAGCAGTTCAGGCAATGACCACCGTTACTCATTTTGTTTCTCAAAATATCTTCAGTGTGTTTTGAGCAATTGCTCTTCACCTGGGCTGTACAGGAAGGCAGATTTTTCTCCAGTATTGTCATGTGAAGCTTTTGTTTAGCCCAGGAAGATGGGAGCCCAAAGAGCAGTGGATAACTGATACAAAGTCAAAGGCTTTTGAGTACAAAATAAGGGGAACTGATCGTTGATCGCTCTTTGCCTTCATTCAAAACAATGAATTTGAAATTTAGCCTGTTGCAAGCTGTATGACTTGTGCATCTTGCAGCTTTGTTCAGCAAATGGTTGGTGAGAAACTGAGTTCTAATAGGGCAGCTGAGAAAATATTCTCTTACCTTTCTAGGAGTTGTGGAGCCTGTTGACATAGTCAACAATGGAGATGGCACCCACACAGTAGTCTACACCCCTACTCAGGAGGGACCCTATATGATCTCTGTCAAATATGCTGATGAAGAGATTCCTCGCAGGTAAGGTGAAGAAAAGCATAGGTGAACCGCAGATTTAATTGCCTGATTCATCTCTCCCATGCACAAACTCTATTTGAGATCTAGCTCTGATCCTTTCAGCCAAACCAATGCAGCTCTTTGCATGACTTCAAGGTTTGGTGGTAGTCTGAGTCTGCTGCACCTACAGCAGAGATGATGTAGAGGATGTGTGTCCACACCTCAGCATGTACTGCAGCAACTATCAGCTATTGAGGTAGGAGGAGGGTACAATAACTGATTTCCCTTTAAGTCCCTTCAAGGTGAAGGTGCTTCCTACATACGATGCTAGCAAAGTGACAGCGAGTGGACCAGGTCTCAGTTCCTATGGTATCCCAGCCAGCCTGCCTGTGGAGTTTGCTGTGGATGCTAAGGATGCCGGGCAAGGGCTTCTGGCTGTACAGATCACTGTAAGTAACTAAAAACCAACTGAGAGTGGAAACACCTTGTTGGAGGTGGGTGCAAGTGTGTCCTATCAGAAGTGGCCACAGCTATATTCTGGTATACCCAGTGGTCTGGAGACTGGGCTGGACCTTAAGCTCTGGTATAGGAAAGCCTTGCACTCTGCCTTTGTGGGACTTTTATGGGACTTCTGTCTTCAAGGCATCACCCATGCTTTATTTGCCTAACCTTACACTCCACAAGTGTCCAAAATTAGATAGTTTTTATATGATGATTAAAATACTGGAATTTGAAATGGAGACAGCCTTCTAGCAGTGTAGTTCATCAAGGCCATGAGATAACATCCACATTGAGTGTTGCACAATGATAACTTAAAGAAATCTCCCTCAAGGTTGCCAAAAGTCATAAACTGCTTGAGGAGATACTAGAGGAATGCTATTGTTTGGCTGTTCCTGAAATTCTTGGTGCCTTAACTCTGTGGCCTCAGGAAGAAGGTCTCTGGTTAGTAGGCCATAAAGCACATTTCTCAGCTCTGGCATGCCTGGGTCATGGCATGGCTGGTCCTACTTGTCCTTCTGCATTCTTGCTCCCCTGATGTTCTGTGGTCTGCTCGTGTGCAGCAAAGCAGTTGGCCTTATTCCGGCATACAGGTGTGCTCTTAAAGGGTCTAAAATGATTATCAGAGCTGCCAACCTGGCCATAGTTTCAAAGGTCTAATTCCATGAATCCTGCATTGATGGCAGTTGGTAGGTGATCTTCCTCACAGTATTTGTTTGCTTCTTGTTCTGAGCTGTTGAATGTCAAATGTTTCATGAGCTTTCCTATAAGAAGTAAGCTCTTTGGTGCTCTGCCTATAATCTCAAGTCCTTTGCAGCTTATATTGAACCTCAGGCACTGTTAAGTTGTAAGATACAGAATGGGGTCAGCATGCAGTTCCCTGTGAGCAGGCCTGTAAGACTTCCTGAAGTGCTTCATACTCTGCAGCTGATAAGTAGCACCAAAAAGTGAGGCTGGGGGTAGCTGTGTGGGTAGTGCTGATCTTGGAGCTGCCCAGTACTTCATCAGGACAGAGCTGTACAGTCTGGTGCCCAATCTGTACCTCAGGGACCTGAAGAGTTCATTTTCCAGCATCAATATGACAATGAAGTCTAAAACCTCTTAATTTGAAGTTCATTAAAATGGGTGGCTGCTATTTAAAAACTTTCTCATATCAAATGAAGGGTAATTAATGATTGCCTTGATTGTTTTAGACTGATCTGGTACCTTCTTGCTCCTAATAGTCTATTCCTGGTATTAGTTCCTGAGTGAAATATATTTAACCCTCAAAAGACTGCAGTTCTTTATCTGGGACCGACTTAAATACGGTTGCGAACTGTAGATTTGCTGCCTTGCTAAAGACATTTGTAGCTAACTTCACAGTGCCTAAATCTTCTGGTTTGCATTCCTCAGGACCAGGAGGGCAAACCCAAGAGGGTGGACATTCAGGACAACAAGGATGGCACTTACACAGTCACCTATGTTCCCGACAAAACGGGCCGCTATACGATTGGCGTGAAGTACGGTGGAGATGATATCCCATCCTCTCCCTATCGCATCCGGGCTTCTCCAGCTGGGGATGCCAGCAAGTGCTTGGCCACAGGTGAGTGTTGGCTCCCTCTGTTGCTGTTTACTTGGTGTAAAGATGACTTCTGAGCATGTACAGTTGATGTAATGGCTATAGCACACTCTGGAGATGTATAATCTGACAGGTCTTACCAGAGGGATTTCTCTTGCAGTCTCTAGCAAAATCTTTCATACTGCCTGGGTGGTTATGAACAGTCAGATAGAACTGGAATCTGATACTTAGTTTGGCCTAGGTAACTCCTGCTGAGAATTGCGGTGAGGTTGCTATAAAAACAATGCCTCAGCCTACGTTTGCTGCATCATGCAGCTTGCACCGCGAGTGTTCCAAGAGGGTTTTCTTTCCATCTAAGGACAGAATTAATTATGAGGATGCAAATAGCTGCCTGTGTGCTTCTATGTGGGCAAAGCCTGTTCAGGTTGGGTGTTACTGATGCTGTCTGGCTGGCCAGGGTCTGAATAGACTTTGGCAAGGTCTGTGTGAATGGAGAGAACCTAAAGACAAGACAACTCAAATATTACCTCTCAAATTTGGTGCCTTAGTGTAGAGGAAGTGACTTACAATTTGTTGCTGTAGGAGCACACTTAAAGACTCAACCCTTACCTGTTCTCGGGATGGGTGATAGCCATGAAGCTTTGGACTGGCCACCATGGTGTTCTACTAGCACCTAGCCAGCCAGAGGCTGTGGCAGGGAGCAGAAGTGACAGGAACTAGTTAGAAGAATGCCACTGAATATTAAATCTTGCAATTTTAAAATGAATCAATTGGTCAAGACCAGATTGAAAAAAGAAAGAGTCTGTGGTTGTAGACCTGTGAGATGATCTGTTTGGGCACCGTGCTTACCTGCCTTTTCAGCAGCTGACTGCTTTCAAGCCTGCCTAAACAGAAATAATATTCCTGGCATAATGGAAAACAGAGTGGCAGTGTCCCCTTTGCTTCAAAATATGTTTAGAAAGGGCTTTAATGGCTGAATCTGATACTCTTCCAAGTAACTCAAGTCATTGACTAATAAAATAACTGTGATGGAGATTCTTGTCAGATGCCAGCTTAAATTTCCCCTTTCCAAGAAGTGCCTGACTGTGCTGTGAAGCTGAAATACAATCGCTATAGGAGTAGAAGCTGGAATACTGTCAAGCTATTAAAACAGGAGGTTCATTGCCACTTGAAAATGAGCCATTTACCTGGTAACAAGTGCTGCTCAAAAGCAAGAGTATTAAAGGTGTACTTCAAGTACGGCTTAACAGCTCTCATTTAAGCACAGTGTTCTTCGGGCTGGATCAAATTGCTACAATTTGGGCATTGTTTCACAATTTTTGGGGTGTGGCAGAATGGTGGAAATGTGGTGTGGGAAATGGAGGAAGCAGCTGTGGCTGCTACTGTGCACTTTTATAGGTACTTGCACAGGTTTATGTTAAAGAAGTGACACTGCAGAGTCAGTGGCCAGGGCAGAAGGTAGTGCCTTTAGTTGTGCTGGAGGAGCATAGGCTAAGGCATTGGTTGCTTCAAACTTAGCTTTTTTCCTCCTCTGTTCTCATTCAGCCTTTCTGATTGTGGAGAAGGAAAGCTGGCGGCCAGATCTTGCATGCCACTGTGCTGACCAACACTACGAATGTCCCTTACTGTACATCTGCTCTCAAAATTGTCTCTGGGACTGGCGTTTTGTTGCTGGGCTTCCCAGGCACCTCGTGGGTAGCCTGCCTGGGAAAACTGTCCTCTGAACACTTTCTGTAATGAAAATTGCTTTGTAGGTCCTGGAATTGCACCCACTGTGAAGACTGGTGAGGAGGTTGGTTTTGTGGTAGATGCCAAATCAGCAGGGAAGGGAAAAGTGACGTGCACCGTCCTGACGCCAGATGGGACAGAAGCTGAAGCAGATGTTGTTGAAAACGAGGATGGGACTTACGATATCTTCTACACAGCCGCCAAACCAGGAACCTATGTGATTTATGTCCGCTTCGGTGGGGTGGACATTCCCAACAGCCCTTTCACTGTCATGGTAAGCCAGCTCTGCGCTGAAAATACCTCCCACTCAGATTCCCATTGCCACATTTTATTTAGTGATATGTTAACTCTTTTTGTCAGTGTTTGTGTAGACATTTACTAAACTAGCAGGAGCTAATGAATCCTTGTTGCTTGTAGACCTTACTTTGGGCAGGCGACACAGTTAAGTGAAGAGGATGAAGATTTGGCTTCTCTGAACTTCTCATTTCTTGACCATTAGTTCTTTTTCTAAATGATGTAAGGATGGTTGCAATCAGCTTCTATGACTTCAGCTACCATCAGATACACTGCTCTGACTTGTCCATCCATCTCTCACTCTTTGTAACGTTGACCTCAAAATAAGGAATGGTCTGCTGAATTGCCGTCACAATTTGCAAGTGCTAGTTAAACTGTTATAGACAAATCCCCCCCTCCTAATTACGTTCAATGTGAAGTACTTAATGTCCAGGTTTAGAAAACAAACAAAAGTCCACCCTCCCTGAGGAGCACAGAAGTTGCCTCTCAGGGTTCATGGAAGCCTTTCATGTGAAGACCAGCTCTGTTGGCAAAAGAAGTCTTGGTCTTGCAACCTCTGGTGAGATGGTTCGTGGTGTATCTTGGGTCTGTGAACCACTTGGCCATCCGTGTGCTGAGACTGATTGGAATATGTATGTGATTTCTTGGGGTGAGGTACACTGGGTTTTCCTACCTGCCACCCTGGCAGATCACTGCCAATGCCTCTGAAGATTTCAATGAGCAAGTCGACTTTCTTGGTTGCTTCTCAAAGCTCACCACAGGAAATGTCTCTTGAGGTTAGGGAGCCTGCTTCTGGACAGCCAAAATTCCCACTTCACAGCTGACTGATTCAATAGGTGTTTGACTTGAGCATTTCAGCTGGGGCCAGAGAACAGTGTAGCAGCAGTATTGCTGTTTTCTCATCGGTTTTCTTAGTGGAGTCTTTTCATGTATATATTTCCAGTGGGTTATTTTGTTAGGATGGTTTGCAGTCATGTAGAGGGACAGGGCAAGCTAGGGTGGCTGAGCCCAGTGGAGCTGTGTGCATGAGTGTCAGCCCCGGTTGCTGTTGTTAGGTTAAGTGGGGGAGAGGGGAATTTGCAAGTCATCCTCTTGGCATGCCTGGTGGGAAGGGAGTCTGCGCCGGGGGAAAACACATTTGGTGTCTTGACGACGCTATCCCAGCTATGAATCAGAAGAATAGCTTAGCAGCTATGACTGGACGTGGGCTGGGTCATTCACCCAAGGGCATGAGCTGGGAGCAGCCTTCCCACGGCGGCAGGCTCCCCAGCTTCCCGGTTTGAGCACTGTTGCACACTGCCTGGGGACTTTCATCTTAGGTTTAAACCTTTTGGTTTGTTGCGTACAACAGTCCCATGAAAAGCAACTCTGAAATTCAGTTCCACCAGTGTTTGGGCACTGCTTTCTAGCTTCCCTCCTGGGCTCCCAACAACGGCATGTTCTGGCTTTGTCCCTTTGATGGGTTACTGGTGGTTTCCCTCTGTGTCCAATGTCTGTTTATACAGACAGTTTCCCAGCTTTCCTGGATGAATCCATGATGGTGAGAGGACTGGGAGGGCTGTGTGATGGGAGGAAGCTGTTGAGAAGCTGGAAGGAACTGTGTGTTCTGTACTGCGAAAGTTGGGAGTGCCTGTGTGCCAGAACACCACCTAACCTGCCTTTACCCCTGCCCAGGCTGTAGATGCAGATGATGCTGCCGTGAGGTCGCAGGAGCCACTGGGCGCCTCCCCCCCCGGATTCCGCCCTTGGGTACACAATTTTTACATTTTTCAGCTGTTTTTCCCCCATCTGTGTTCCATTTCAGATATACAGCCTGCTTCTTGGGACTGCTTGAATTGCTCTGGTCGTTGTGTTCATTCTTTCTGTTTGATCAATTGTTCTTGGGATCCGGATCTTGTTTTCACTTTGCTGCTTGAAGGGAGTCTTCAAATAAACTCTCATTTAAACATGAAGAGGATCATTACACCTACAGCTTCTACTTCTGCAATGTCTGCTGTTGGCAAAAGCAACCTGAGCACATCGCTGCTTCTCAGTAAAACACACAGTGTCTTGAGTCCAGAGTCACATTGTGAAATCCATTCTTCTCGTCCATTTTGTGTTGCAACCACTCTGCCCCATTCAAAAATCACTTTCTCTTCCAGGCCTTAAGCAACTAAATCCTTTCAGATGGAGCCACTCTGGGTCTTGCGTGTGCTACGTTGTCTTCCATCTCTTTGTGTTCCATTTTTATCTCTTACCTTTTTTCCAGCATGTCTTCCATTCACGCCGTGTGTGATTCACTCTGCTCTGCGGTGCGGTGGTGTCACTGAGGAGAGCTCAGCCAGATGCTGCTCTGGTTGGGCCCAGTCCTGTGGCTGGCTGCGATAATCATCACCTGCTCCCTTCTGCTTCTGCTCACAATGGCATTGCTCAGTGCTCCTTTGGCTCTAACATCCTTTTTGAAGTGTCCCAATGTTTTGCTTCCTTTAGGTCACAGAAGAAGCTTATGTCCCAGTTGGAGACATGAATGGCATGGGATTCAGGCCCTTTGACATGGTTATCCCATTTGCTGTAAGGAAAGGAGAAATAACAGGTACCTGGAGTATGTGTGGCCTTTTGGGGAGGCTTTGCTTTTTATTAGCTTGTTTATCTGTTTGAAGTGAACAGTCTGGGTGGTCTAGACCACAGTGTGTGTGAGGGAGGATTGTATCCTTCTAGCTACTTAGCTGTTTAATTTCACACGAAGTGTCACCCGCTGAGGATGAGTAGGATACGCCTTGCTGATGGTTTGAATTAAGTGAGGGGATTCTTGGTGCTGCTGGGTCCTCAGTTAGGCTGTGAGCTGCTGCTGCTCTGTAGGACATGTTGCTGCTTACTCGCCTTTGGAGCAGGTACACGTGTGCTTGATAAATTCCATTGTTTATATTGTGCAGATGTTGCAGAACAGTCTAATCGTGCATTCCTATCACATACCTTCTCCAAAGCAGGCGACCCTTCTTCCACAGGTTTGGCAACATCACCCCAGCAACATCCCAGTTGCACTAAACTCCTTCGTGTATAGTCTGTGTTCCTGCTCTCTAGCTCAGCAATGCCACCCCATGTCCTGGTCTGTCCCAGCTGAAGGGTCAGTCTTTCAAAAGAGCTGCAGGAGAGGGATTGCCTTGCATTGAGGTGCTTTTCCTGGGGCTTGCCGTGGAAGTTTCAGTGGCTGAAGCAAACACTCCTTCCTGT
Organism: Psilopogon haemacephalus; assembly: GCA_013396835.1. Classification (NCBI taxonomy): domain Eukaryota; kingdom Metazoa; phylum Chordata; class Aves; order Piciformes; family Megalaimidae; genus Psilopogon; species Psilopogon haemacephalus. The sequence goes on from VWZI01002420.1 coordinate 188,944, forward strand.
AGCATTTGTGAGGTCACAGGACTGTTTGCCAGATGTCTACTGCTGCCTTGTGTTCTTGTAGCTTAAGCAGAAAACGTCTGGTTAGCGTTCCCATTAGTCTCCTATTTGTGCCTGCGGGTAAGGAATTTGACAATTCTGAATGCTTGTTTGAAATGGAAATGGCTCGACAGCTCCTTGTGGGTGGGAGAGGGGAAGCAGGCAGCTGCTTCTGAAACTCTGATGGCGGTTTCTTGTAGGTGAAGTGCACATGCCCTCTGGAAAGACGGACACGCCTGAAATTGTGGATAACAAAGATGGCACAGTGACGGTGAGATATGCTCCTACTGAGGTCGGGCTGCATGAGATGCACATAAAATACATGGGAAAGCACATCCCAGGTGAGTCTGACAAAGTGGGTGACACAAATCTGAGTGCTGCACCCTGCTGATGATTCTCTCTGTTAAGTGTAGTCGTATACACTGCAGCAAGAGCTTCCCAGGACGCCTTGCCTTCTAGCAGCAGATTATCTGTGAGCAATCCAGAGAGAAACTAAAGCAAAGGAGTAAGTGCTGGCACATATGAGCTATCATTGTGGTTTAATAGTACCAGCCAGGCTTAAAATGGATTTTGGTTTTGGAATCTGGCTTTTGTGGCATCTTGTTATGAAGAAGAAACACACAATTTTCAAGCTGCCATCTTTTTTGAGTTGAAATTTACTGCCACGGTGCTCCGCAAAAGTTATGGTTACAGTACATGATTATTTTTAAAACTGCATTGGTATGAAATCTCTAATCTGTGGGGAGGACTAAGTGGCTAGAACACTATAGTTACTCTTTCCATCTCATTGCAACAAAATAAAATCCACATGCACATTATGCTATAATTTTTCTTTCTTCCTGACTGCCGCTTAACAAACAGAAACCACTGCCTTTCATTCCATTTCTCGTCTATTCTTTGTCCTTACTTCACCAGCTCCTGCAGCTCCCCAGCCAAGGCTCTGCCTTGCCTGGAAGCTGTGGCTGCCCCAAGGTTCTCCCAGTATGCTGGCTGTGTGGAGCTGGAGCAGAAATGGACAAATCTGTAGAAGGATGTGTAGACATAAAACAAAGCCTTCATCACTGGGCTGCTGGTCGTGCTGGTGTAGAACCATAGGATAGCTTTTAGCTCAGTGTGTTGTGTGACTTCAGTATTTTCAGGACTTGGATGGATGTAGCATGTACCTAAAGGCTGAATGGTCAGATATGGTGGTTCAGTAGGACCATTACCCTGCACTTGGACAGAAAGATGGTGTGCTGTAATGCTTCCTTCTTGAAGGCTGTTGTGAATCAAACTTGCTGCGCTCTCAGCTGCAAAATCTAGCTTTGGACTCAAGAGCTATCTTTATCTTTTCTTTGGAAACTGTTACTGGCTGCTGGTTACTACTCTTTTTGTTCTTGTGCACCAGTTTAGCTACTGTGAAGCTGACAAATATGTTTTTTGGATACCCTTCAAATTTGCTGGTTCAGGTTAATTGAGCCAGACAATATGCTGTGCTAGTTCCTAATTCTTAGCTACCAAAATTCATGATCTGTGCCTGAACTGAAAAGCTGCTTCTGAGTCATGTTCTGATTTAATGTGCTAAAAATAAACCTGTAATGCATATGACCCTTTACAACATCAATGAAGCTTATATCTGGTAATTTGAGTAACACTGACTTTGTCATGACTGAAGGTGGAACAAATTGTGAAGAAGTATCTTTTGAAGATGAAAGGGACAGCTTAATGAGTTTAAGTGCATTATAGTCACATAAAAATTCTTCAAATACCTAGTGACAAAGCTCTTGAAGAATTTGGCTATCAATAAGCATAACAACAAGACCCCATTGGGTTGGAGGAGCTTGTTGTCCATTTTGTTCTTGTAGTCCAGGCCACTGATCCTTAAAATTGCTTCTCTTCTTTGTTTTCCTTTAGAGAGCCCTCTGCAGTTCTATGTGAATTATCCAAACAGTGGCAGTGTGTCAGCTTATGGGCCTGGCCTCATTTATGGGGTTGCAAATAAACCAGCAACTTTCACCATTGTCACAGAAGATGCAGGAGAGGGTAAGTCTGTTCTTTAAATCCATCTTGTCCTGAGCTGGGAATATCTTGGAAGTGTGATGTGCGTCAGCATTAATTTACATTCATCTGTCCCACTATGAATTTCTGGCATGATATAACTGACTTTTACTGGAAGTTGCAGTCTGATATTTGCAAAAATAGGTTTTTTACCTATTCCTGAGAGCAGTAGATGTACCCTGTGGTACAGGGGGCAAGTCATTTGCCTAATTAAAAATAAACTGGAGGCAGCTTTGGTCTAGGAGATAACTGGAGGAATAATCACTTGTAGGTAAATCTAGCAGACTAAATAGAGTTGTGGTCTTAGTGGATTGGCCTGAACTCCTTTTGCTACTATCCCTTGAAAATATCCATATCCATCTAAGCTTTATTTTCAGTACCAAGTGCTGGATCTTCGTCTTTGTACATGCTGTGCATGAAGATCTACAAAGTGCTGTTCTCCTTCTTTCCTAGGTGGGCTGGACTTGGCTATTGAAGGACCCTCAAAAGCAGAGATCAGTTGCATTGACAACAAAGATGGGACATGCACAGTCACCTACCTGCCTACTCTACCTGGAAACTACAGCATCCTGGTCAAGTACAATGACAAACACATTCCAGGCAGCCCATTCACAGCCAAGATCACAGGTATAAAGCTTAGACTTCTGGCAGTACTTCATAATGAGAGTTAAATTCTAATAGCATGGGAGACCTGGTTTGTGCCAGGAACGTGGAGTCCTCTGACTTGTTCTGCACTTAACCTCCTGGTATTTTTCTGATTCCTTCTTATCTTTATATTCAGATGATAACAGAAGACGGTCCCAGATTAAGCTTGGTTCTGCTGCTGACTTTTTGTTGGACATCAACGAGACTGATCTTAGTCTCTTAACAGCCAGCATTAAAGCCCCATCAGGTCGTGATGAGCCTTGTCTTCTGAAGAGGCTACCCAATAACCACATTGGTAAGGTCTGACAGTAGCGTTAGTAGCCTTACTCAGCTTTGATTTGCTATGTGAAAAACTGGCTCCTCCACTCCTTCCCAGAAGTGTTGTCAAGGCAGGTGGGTGATGGGTTTTGGTACACTTGGTCAAAGACAGAAGCGTAGGAAGAATGTGACCTCTTTGATTCACTTTCTTGTGGCATGCCAGGTTGTAATTGAAGTGCTTTTAGTCAGCATATGTGAATGCCTTTGTGGCCTGTTTGAGAGCAACATTTAGCATGTAGAATTCCCTTTCAGTATTTCATTTCTTGGTATAATTAAGGCATTTAAATCAAGTATAACATGTATCAAAAGTAAGTTTGTCATGTTTCTCTGCTTTGTAGGCATCTCATTCATTCCACGGGAAGTAGGAGAGCATGTGGTTAGCATCAAGAAAAATGGGAGCCATGTACCAAACAGCCCTGTAACAATCATGGTGGTCCAGTCTGAGATAGGAGATGCCAGGCGTGCAAGAGTGTTTGGACGTGGCTTGGTAGAAGGGCGAACCTTTGAAATGTGTGACTTCATTGTAGATACCAGAGATGCAGGTTGGTTCCATCACAAAGGGGGTGTGAGATGCTGTGACAGAAGGTTCTTATTAACGTGCCTATCTCCCTCAGCGTGTGACCACCAGGTCACAAGCCACAAAGCAGCAGATGCAAATAGCATGTGAAGCATGCACAGTCATTATTGTCAGTTATTAACCACAGACAATGCTGTTAACTTCTCAGACAGTGCTGTTAACTTCTCAAATGCTTTGTGTTGTCATGACTGTTGTCTTCTGTTACAGCCCCTGCAGCACTGATGAAGCTGTTCTTTCATTTGATGGTGCTGCTTCTAGTGTTATTGTGTACAGTATGACAGAAATGAGGATGCTTTTCCGTTGGTTTAATGTGGGCACAGTCTTTGAAGCTAACTTTTCAACAGTAATAAAATAAAAGGGATAAAAGGAGTTTTTAAGAGCTGAATGCATGTTATGCCTTCCTTATATGGCTGATTAGGGCTTAAAAAATGTCATTAGGACATCATACAACTGCATATTAGGATACAAAACTAGCAACTAGCTACTGCCAAGGGTTTGGACTACTTTTATGTCAAATATATAATAGCCTCGGATTTCAATAGTGCTAACTTAGCTGTGTTGTAGGTTATGGTGGGATCTCGCTGGCAGTTGAAGGGCCCAGCAAGGTAGATATCCAGACTGAAGACCTAGAAGATGGTACTTGTAAAGTGTCCTACTTCCCAACTGTGCCTGGAGTGTACATTGTGTCCACTAAATTTGCAGACGAACATATTCCAGGTAAGCAGAATTGTAGGACAACTTTTTGGTTAGTGTCACAAAATTCTTACCTAGCTCGCCAGTGTGCTGCAACTGCAGGTTGCTGTGTTCAGACTGCAAGTCTCAAAGAGGCAAGGAGACTATACCTCTACCCTCCATAAGCAGCAAGCATCCGAAACTGCTCCAGTTATGAGTGTATTTCGTTTGGACATGACTGTCTGATGGCTCTAAAACTTGCACTGTGCTACACTAAAAGGCAGAGGAGGTTTTCATACCTCCCCGTGGTGCAATGTGTAAGGGGCGGAGGACTGACTTGCTGTGATGTTTACAGGCAGCCCATTTACTGTGAAGATCAGCGGCGAAGGAAGAGTTAAGGAGAGCATCACACGAACAAGACGGGCTCCATCTGTTGCAACTGTAGGAAGCATTTGTGATCTGAACCTAAAAATTCCTGGTAAGCAAGGTCCTCATCCCCACAACCATAATTTGCACTCGTACAGCATAGTGTACTGGAAACAGTGGAAATAAACTTCAGTGTTGTTAAGATAACCTCATGTTAAGTTTAGGGAAGGAACACTGATGGTGTGGTCTCTTGTGAGTGGTTAAAAATGAGCACAACATATGAAGAAATAAACACTATGGAGGCCTTCATCTAGTCTGTGTACAGCAGACTGGAGAATGAGCTGCACAGCTCACCCTGTCTCCAGGGCTTTAAGATCATCATGGCTGTTAAGTGTTTGTACTGCTGTCTGGCAAATGTGAGTCACATAGGCCAGTCCTAGCTGGCTGCACTTATCCAGCCTCTTCATCTGCTTCTATAGCACCTGGTGAGCTTCAGTTCACCAGGCTTCCTGTTTGGCAGCACACATCTAGCTGAGCATACAAACTGGCACCTATGTGCCTCTTCTGTTGTTTGGACTGTGTAATCACCTGAGCTCAGGTCCTGCTTCTGAACACAGAATACCAAACCTCTTTGTCACTTCCTAATCTGCTTTCTTTTAACTCTCTTCTTGTTAGAAATTGATTGTGGAGATATGACAGCCCAGGTAACTAGTCCCTCTGGAAGAAACTTTGATGCTGAAATTGTAGAAGCTGACAAAAACACCTACTGTGTCCGCTTCGTGCCACAAGAAATGGGGGTCCACACTGTGGATGTCAAATACAGAGGGCAGCCGGTGCCAGGCAGCCCCTTCCAGTTCACCGTGGGGCCGCTGGGTGAGGGAGGAGCCCATAAAGTGAGAGCTGGAGGCCCAGGGCTGGAGCGTGGAGAGACAGGCGTCCCAGGTGAGTCCTCTGCTCTTGCTAGGCTCCGGTGCCCGCTCTGCGCTGCTCTGCAGCACAAGTGCCTTGGTTTCTGCTAGCCTCTCATTCTAAGAGTTTGAGCTGAGCTTGGTGTGGCACTGTGGCAGCATCCCAAGGCAGGCTTAATCAGTGGAGAAACATGCAGAAATAATACTGCTGCTCATGCAGATGGAGAGGTCTGGAAATCCAGCTTTTGGAAACTGACTGCTCTCACAGGATGTGCCTGAGGTTGTAAAGTGTGTTATACAGGGCCAATGGCCTAATTCATGGCTGATTGGACCCTCTTGGAGAAAGCCCTGAGTGTAGCACCCAGGATGATGAGACAGGTACCATTCTTCATACACTAGAATGGGATGATGAGACAGGTACCATTCTTCATACACTAGAATGGGATGCTGCACAGTGTTAAGGAGAAGCTGCAACCCAGCAGCTTATTCTTGTGTGTGCTCTTGTGTGCTTCAACAGCTGAGTTCAGTATATGGACACGGGAAGCTGGAGCAGGAGGACTGTCTATTGCTGTAGAAGGTCCAAGTAAAGCAGAAATTGCCTTTGAGGACCACAAAGATGGATCTTGTGGTGTATCATACATAGTTCAAGAGCCAGGTATGTACCATTACCACCAGATCACACTGAAATAACTGAATGCTACTTTTGAAGGAACTAAGGCCATTTTATTGCTTCTTTTCTCCTTGCAGGCAACTATGAGGTGTCCATAAAGTTCAATGATGAACACATTCCCGAAAGCCCCTACCTGGTTCCTGTCATTGCCCCCTCCGATGATGCTCGCAGGCTCACTGTCACTAGCCTTCAGGTGAGACATAAGGAAACATCTCCACAACTTGCCACACAGACTGATTTCGTCCTTGTTCTCAGATGAAAATGGTTGTCCTTTCTTCTTAGCAATAGCCTTGCCTTGGTTGGTGCTTGTTGTCAAGCTCAACTTGCAGCTAGAGAGAGGTTTGTGGCAGCTGGCCTCTTAGTAACTTGGGCCAGTAGAGGTGATTTAGCTCTGGCTAGCCAGAATTTGAAGGCAGATTGCTCAGCTGAGTGTGTTACAAGTGTTAACACTTGAGAATTAAGAGTAAGAGGCCCTATAAATAGTGTTGGAGGAGCTGAAGCTTGCTTTCCATCCAGTTAGTTAGAGGAGGGCCAGGGAGAAGTGAAATATGAATTTGAACCACCGGAGATCATGCCTGGTACTGAGTTAGGTGGTTGGCATGTGGACTGAAGAGCTGGGTTTCCATGGGCAAGGCAGTCTAGGGCTGCACGGCTGGGATGTTGCTGCAGCCTTGCTGGAGCATTCATCTGAACAGATGGAGAGGGCCTTGCTGTGCAGTCATAGTGCAGATTTGCTCTGTCTGATGGCACAAACCCATACAGTTGCAGTTCAGATGATTCATGAACAGTAGCAAATCTCAGTGAATCACAGCTTTGTAGTTGCTCTGGGCTCATCTGTTAACCTCACCATATCATTTTCATGTGTGTGGTTATGTGCATTACATTCAAGTAACATTTAAAGGCCCTACTTAAATCTCCAAAGCCAGAAACTTGGATGTGAGTCTGAGAATCTGTGTCTAAATATACTGTACCTCAGTACTCATCAAGTGGGGGTAAGCAATTAGTTCCTCAGTTGAGGCTCTTTTTTGGAGATGTCCCAGCTGCGGTCCCTAGGAGTTAGCTTGGGCTGTAAGACTTCTCCACCTTGACTGTGCAAATGAATCATGACAGCCTTATCCAATACTGCCTCTTCTAACCAGGAGTTACAAGGGCGTTAATTAGTCGTTGTGGTATTGATGTTTCTCTTGTGTTTCATTTAAAGACTCTTTGACAGGAATACTCACTTCAATTAAGTCCTGGAGAGGTAGATAAAGCTGAGTATTTGGTAATGGAGTGCAGCGTGCATCAGCCTCTGCTAAACCTGCATCAGGGATTTGCTTTATACATTGTACCTCAGTTCTACTCAGTTGCATTTATTTCCCTCTTCAGGATTTAGTTGAAAATAAACTCAGGTAAAGTATGCTCAATGTGTAATGTTACTGCTGGGTAGCTGCATGGGCTGCTCTGCTAGAGGGCCACTGCAGCCTGGATGCAGAACTGCCTTGCATTGCCCTGATGGCCCAACGGAATGGCAACATCTGGTTTTGTGTTTTAAATTGCTTTCTCATGTCAAGACATCTTGTGGTGACATTCTAGATGGAGCATCCTGTGACAAATGTAAATATGTACATTACTGTTTCAGATAGCTGGATTAGCAGAGGCTACTACCCTGAATGAAAACAGAGCTGTGTCTTAAGCATCCTTTAAATCAAGTGCCTGAGTAGTGGGGGCTGACCTCAGTTGTACCTGGTGACTGGTCTTGTAAACCTGCCTCTGTCTTATTTGACAGTTATCTGGCCTCCAAAAATTTTCTGATACTAGGAGAAAATTCATCTTAGGCGACACAGGTGACTCCTAAATCATCCATTCCCTAGGAGGGAGAGACCTTCTGATTTGAGAGCTGATGAAAGTCGCACCTTTATGCCTCTTCTTAAAATCTAAACCAAAATTCTGCTGAAGTGGTTGTTTCCCACAGATCTTGTGGTGTCTGAAATGAGAAGTTGTAAATTTGATAATCTGACTGTTGCATTCTCAGGAGTCTGGATTAAAAGTTAATCAGCCAGCATCCTTTGCTATAAGGCTGAATGGGGCAAAGGGCAAGATCGATGCTAAAGTCCACAGCCCCTCCGGAGCTGTAGAGGAGTGCCACGTGTCTGAGCTGGAGCCAGGTGAGCATGGTTTTTATGTTGGTCAAAACAAACTGGGTGCCCTACAAATCATTCTTGCTGCCCCATAGCAAGGCTGTTAGTTCCTTTGGCTGGTGGACAATATACCCAAGGGACAAGCACCTTGCTGGGAAAATGAATTCTTGGTGTCAAGTGTTGTGTAGTCTGGGTAAAGTCCACACTTTTCCTGCATAACCTATTGAATGACTGAGCCTTAACTTGTGTAGGATACAGATACCTAAGTCTTGGCTTGCCAGTGAAGGTATGGTGTGCTGGTTTAAGGCTCATTGGAATATTCCAATGAGATAAATTAGATGTTTGCATAACAATCACATCATAGTTCTTTTGAATTTAGCCAGGAAAAGTTTTGCTTTTTCAAAGCTGTGCTTCTGTCTTTGCCTAATAGTTTATTTGTAACTTGTACTCACACCTTCATGCAGAGCATAAGGAAACACTGCAGAAAGCTCAGCACCTGTTTCAGCAATGAGCTTTTGTGGGTTTTGTTTGGTTTTTTTTTTTTTTTTGCTTGAAGTCTGAATGAGTTATGATCTGAACTATGGGCAGACAGCAGCTGTCCAGCTGGGGAAGATCAGCCTCTCCTCTGGGTTAACATACAATCAAACACGTTAAATATCAGCAATTGTTAAATGACTTTACTAAACGAAGGTGTGGTGTCTGGTGTCAGAGCAGTGTGCTTGGCCTGCTGGTAAGCTTTGCCTTGCTCTTACCAGCTGCTTTTTTTCTCTGCTCTACACTCTCAATCGCTGACAGGTTGGGCTGTGATTAAGCTGTCATGTTTAGAGCACGTGTGAGGCAAATAGCCTTAAAACTCACCCTGCAGACTAGATGACAGCTGAGATCAGGTCCTTGTAGACAAGGTGAAAATGCAATCCCTGACACCTCCTGCGATAAAGGCTGTGTTTTCCTAGTCAAATGTGAGCTTAGCAGCTCGTGTAGCTGAGTTTGCTTGCACTGGCACCAAAATACGTTGAAGCGTTGCAGAAGCCTGGCTTGGGTTGGTAGCCAGCCCGGTGCTGGGTTTGATTGCTGCTGTGCTGCTGTCTGTAACAGAGCGAATCCTTGTCTCTTGCAGACAAGTACGCCGTGCGGTTCATCCCCCACGAGAACGGCATCCACTCCATCGATGTCAAGTTCAACGGCAGCCACGTGGTGGGCAGCCCCTTCAAAGTGCGGGTGGGTGAGCCTGGGCAGGCAGGCAACCCCGCGCTCGTCACGGCGTACGGCTCTGGCCTGGAGAGCGGTACCACAGGTAACCCTTCGGCAGCTCTGATGGACACCTGGCTGCGCTCTGGCTTTCAGACGCACACAAGCTGTTCTTAGGCCTATTTTCTTGTGACCTTGCCTGCTAAGGCAGCTGAACTAACCCACACTCTTTGCTGACCTGAGCGCAAGCTGATTTTGCTTCCTCACATGTTTCTCAAGCTTTATAACTACCAGTTAGACTGCAAGCTATACTGAGCCTTAAAACCTCTGTAAACCAATAACTGCAGCACAAGTTCACTTGAACTGGTTAGAAGCTGGGTGACAACTCTTCCAGTTAGTTTAGCTCTGTATTAATGGTCCTTCAGAGCTCCAGAGATGCTCTGGCTCCCTTCCACACCTGAACACAGAGTGTGCTAAAAGCTGGAGGCATTTGCAAATGGAGATACTGAGTTGGTGGTCTAGTTGGAGTCTTGTTTAGCTTCTCTTGTTAATTAAATGGGTATGGAGGTGTGCCCAGTTCCCTTTCTTCAGTGCTTGCACCTCTGAGAAATCTCAAGTGGGATGCAATATGGTGTGTGAACTCTGGGGAGTGTGGTGGATTGGTGTTTGTGGTGTGCTGTATGTGTTTAGACACAGCGTGAACGCTGACTCTTCTTAGACTCTGACACCTTGGTGTCTGCTGTGGCTGCTCCATCTGATAGTGCTCAACACAAGACTGGAGGGTTTAGGGATTTTTATTTTTTTATTTTTCATGTAAATGATTTATGGTCCTAGTAAGAAAGTATGAAAATATTCTGAGATATGCACTTCACATCCAGGTGAATCACAAAATTAAACTGATTTTTTATTTTTAATATTTTTGTTTTCCCTTTTCATAGGCAAGGTGGTAGTGGTAGTTAGTTCCCATTATCCTCTTTACTGCTATCTTCTGTGGATTTAATTTCATCCTTTTTTTTTTTTTTTTTTGTTCCCCCTGAAAATGTAAATACTGCAGTTGCCCAGTCAAAGCTTCTGCTGTTCTGGAGAAACCAAGCAGTTGGTTTTGGAAACACATGGACATATGATATAAAATAAAGATATTGCAGGCTGTGCTGCTTTAATTGGTGGAAACAAAAGCGCTCATTAATACTAGCCACTGATGCATCGGGGACAGGGAATTTTTCTCCATCTATAAAAGTGTTTGGGGTTGGTTTTTGTATAAATAGACTGTTTAACTTAAGCAAAGTTACTGTGCCCCCTTGTTAAGTTCTGGCTGCTGCCAAAAGCTCAGTGCCCTGGGAGCTGCTGAGCAGCGTTTCTGAACAATGGTCTAGTGTAGAGGTTTCAATTGCCGGTGGCTGAGCACCTGAAAGGTCCCCCCAGGAGGGGTGCACGTCTGCAGCCTCCAACAATGTGAGCCTTCATTTGGGGCACAAGGGAAAAGCGGTGGCTGGAGCAAGAAGTTTTCAGCGAGAAGCTGTGAAGCTTGCTGGCTTTGGAAATGAATTTTCCTCTGGTTGAACGATGCATATCGCAGGCTGCCTCCATTAGCTCCCAGGCCAGCACTGCCAGTGAGATTTACTGCTCAAGCACTGGATGATACAATCCTCTGCGGGAGCCGAGTTCTTCCAGCATTGCGACACAGCAGCCTCTTGTGTGGAGAGGCTAGAAACTTCTCCCTACTTTATCACCGTGCCTGCATGCTTCAGTTGCAGCTCCAGTAAACTTTCCCATAACTGGTTTTGATTGAGTTCAAGCACTTTTATTCCTCAGCCCAAATATCATAAACATTTTAAGCCAGATTTTGACGCTAAATTATTTGGGGACTGAAAAGTTTTAATTCTTTTCCTGTGTTGCTGATGTTGTGTCATTGGCTTAGTATTAGCAGCAGTACTACAGCTGTGGTAGCTAGATGCGGTGATTAAACAAGCTTTTGTTTCCACAAACTGCTTGAAGTGCAGTTGCTGAGCAGTTCAAACATCCGTCTCCTCCAGGAGACCTCCTGTGCTTCACCTCTTTTGGTTTCTTGTAGGCTCTTCACTGCTGATTTTACAGCACAAGCAGTGAGATGGCTCCAAACTTAGCCATGCAGGAGGCTGTGTCAGCATAGGCTCTGATGCCCTTGAAAGGCTCTTTTAAGAGTTTTCTCTCTAAGCTAGCCTTTTGGTGCCAAAATCCTCCCATTTTGGTCCTAAAGAGGTCGCAAGACCCTTTCCCTACACACCCTACAGTCAGATGATGTGATTGGAGGAGGGAGTGGGGTGCTGGTGAGGTGGCTGTCAGGGTGCAGACCCCTAAATCAGGGTTGGCCTGTGTGAGGATGCTTGGAGGGGGCATGCTGTCCCTCCCTGCCTGCAGCCTCCCCTCGAAATGAATTCCCCATTCCTCTTAACAAGCTGCTGTTGTAACACGGGGTGTGAGGAAGAGTGTGTCTCACTGTGCTACGTCTTTCTAGGGCTGCAGTCGGAGTTTTTCATTAACACGACCAAGGCTGGTCCAGGTACCCTCTCTGTTACAATTGAAGGGCCATCAAAGGTGAAAATGGACTGCCAGGAAACTCCAGAAGGTTACAAAGTCATGTACACACCCATGGCTCCAGGAAACTATTTAATTGGAATTAAATATGGTGGACCTAACCACATAGTGGGCAGCCCCTTCAAGGCAAAGGTTACAGGTAAAAAGCTAACCAGTATTTTCAGTGTGCCTGAAGCAGTTGGTGTCATTCAGTGAATGTTCCTCTGAGATGGTACAGCATTCAGGATCAGACTGGAGAAGTGAGAGACATGTTTCTCCCCATCATCTTCAAAGCCTAGATGTAGCTTCTTCTGATAGCCCTCAAGAGCATGAGTCACAATGCTTACCTGCTTGACTCAGTGGAGGGCCTTGCAACAGCTTTATAAGGAAATAGTAAATCCTGATCTAGCAATATGATCATTGGCTGTAGGGAAACATAACTTGCCTATTTGCCTCCTGAAACCTGGTGACCTGTAGCATAAATGATGCCCTTCCTGCTCTCTCTTCAGTGCAGATATCACCTAACCAGAGGTTTGTTTGTGTGGGAGGCTTTTAGATGCGAGGAGGACTAGCCTAGGAAGCTCTTTCTCTCTTCAGTGCTGTATTTAAGCACAGTCTGGAGTTCATCTCTGCTGCTGCCCCTGAGCTAGTGAACCCTCTCCTGGTGCCTGTGGTGTGGTGCTGTTCTTGGGAGCAGATGGCAGGGACTGCACTCCCCTGGGCTGGGACATGCTCTGCTTTCAAAATGTGTTACTGCAAAATTGCACCTGCTTTTCTGCCAACTTCAGTCATTTTTGGTATTTGGTGATTGGAGCACAATTAACTTTTCTTAAGCAGCCAGCTTTGCTTAATCAATCCTGAAGTTCCTGTGGTCCTTTAGCCACTCAAGAGCTCTGGGATGGGATTGTTGCCAGCATAGCTGGAAGATGTCATCTTAAAAGCCCAAGAAGGAAATTGCTCCTCTCTGAAAATGCATTTTGGATGCAGAATGCATGCTGTTCATTAGGATTATTTCAAAACCTCCTTGTAAATGCCTTTTGGATGGGGTGAATCTGAGTGTCAGAGATCTCTTTTGTTTTTAGGTCAGCGGCTGGTTAGCCCAGGCAGTGCCAGTGAAACTTCATCCATCCTGGTAGAGTCTGTGACAAGGTCATCAACTGAAACTTGCTATAGTGCCATCCCCAAGTCTGCCTCAGATGCTAGCAAAGTGGTTTCCCGGGGAGCAGGACTCTCAAAGGCTTTTGTGGGTCAGAAAAGCTCCTTCTCTGTGGACTGCAGCAAAGCAGGTATGGGCACAGGAACCAACTGCATGTGAAGGTGGTTTGGCTAGACATTTTTTGTCCTAAACCAACTTGCAATGTTGAAAATCAAAGCTTGAGGTGACAATCTCATTCTAATGAAAAACTTCAAATCCTGCCTGGTACTCACTAAATCAGTTCTGATGTAGAGGCTGTAAAGATGCCAGTTCCTCTCCTAATGGCTTCATCTGAGCCAGGTGCACCTGAAATAAACCACAGAGTTATGGCACAAGAACAAACAGGTTTCAGCATCACAAGAATTGCTTAAGTTCATTGTAGCATGTAATGCCGAGTCTTCCTGGAAGCCTTAAGCGCTCATCATCAGCATCATCTGGGAGGTTTGTGGTGGGTGGATTACAGGCCAGTTGTGTTCACTGGTCTCTGTTATTAACTTCTGAGTATTTTGATAAGACAGTGGCTGCTTGCTCTCATGAGCAGCGTTAATGTCTTCAGTGCTCTAGCTAGACTGTGGCAGCCTGGCAAAGTATACAAATAAACCTTTGCCTCTGTGAGGCTGAAGGCATTTTTAAAAAATAAAATTACTCTTATACCAAATGAGCTTAGCCATACCTCAGACAACCACTCTGAACTGGACAAAATCCCTGTGTTCTAGAGCTAATATATCGTGGGATGGCCACGATTGTTCATGTCAACTTAGGAAAGCTAACAGTCTGTTATTTCACTCTAGGTTCAAATATGTTGTTGGTTGGTGTCCACGGGCCTACAATACCATGCGAAGAGGTATCCATCAAGCATCTGGGCAGCCATCAGTACAACGTGACGTATGTGGTCAAGGAGAGGGGCGACTATGTCCTGGCAGTGAAATGGGGTGATGAGCACATCCCTGGGAGTCCCTTCCATGTCACCGTTCCTTAACCGGAGCGAGTGTGGGAGTCGACCTTTGCGCCGGCAGTTCAGATGTGGAGTTGTACTGGGTGCAGTCCTGTTGTAAAATGCAGTATCTAGATACACACAGCTCACATTTCAATGCGGTCAGAAGTAAACTCTGTAACTTTGTTGGTTTGTTTGTTTGGGTTTTTTTTTTTACAAGCATTTCACATCTGTCCCACTTACCGACCTAATGCCAATCTATTTAATGCCCTCCTCAAAATTGTACCTTGCTGTTGATGTTCGGAGAATCATGTGGATAACGAGACACTAATTTCCCTTGCGGATGTTAAAGGCTTTAGATGTTAATTGAGAACTGGAATTTGTCTTTGTAATTGGGTATCTTAACTACTGATTTTGTTTGACTGGAGACTTTATGTTTTTAGTTATGGAATAGGACTCGGGCTGTCCCCAGTTCAAATTCTTTTCTGTAAAGAGATGAGGTAAAACTGGTACTAGAATAGGTGCCTTGGTATACTTGATTGGTTTTAATGCTTAAAAAGCTACCAAAAGTGGCTTTACCACACAAATTGAAAATGTTTCTGAATATGCTTTGCTAACGGTTTACGTTTAGGAAAAGTTTGTCTTTTTTTAGCGAACCAAAAGCAGACCGAAAATGACTTCTTGGGAGCTTTCAACCTTTCTATGTTAATGCTTTGTGAATCTAGACAGGTAGCTTTTTGGCCATGATGCTAGCAATGTGTTGTTTAATTATCTTGGGATTCTGGTGAGATTTCTGTAACTCCACAGGTAATTCCCCACTTTCTTTTGCTTTGATTTTTTAAAATTTTTTTTTTTTTTTAAACAAACTTTGGTTTGGCTGAGTTAAATAAAGCTTCTAACCTTGCCAAGCCAGCTGTAGCTCTTGCCTCTGTGACCCGAAATTAATGCAGGTTAGAGCACAGTAGTGTATTAAGAAGATCTGTGGGCTGCAGGCCAGGTGAGAAGCTGAGATGGTGCAAAGAAGCCAGCCTGGGTATGTGGCCTCACACCTGTAGTAAGGTATGGGATGGGAGGGAGGGTGGGTGTGCAAATTCACCAATAAGAGTAATACCAATCAACAAACTCTTCTTCAGTGCAAGTTGTTTCATTGTGTCTCAGTCCAAGGATGCCTAAAGCACACTCCTCTCCTGACATCCACTTTGTGCCGAGGGTCCGAGAGTAAAAACTCCCATTATAGCTTGTTTGTCCAGGATTACTCCGTGTTACTTCCTAAGTGCATATCTGAATTGCTGTCAGCTGCTGAGGCTATAGTGAACTCTCCAAATGAGCTTTAACTGTGTGATTAGGAGATGGTAGGGTTTGTTGAAAACTTGTGGAAATATCCCTAGGGATAAGTTCTCGCTTACCATTCTGTAGTTAACATGTGGATGCACTGCTCTCCAGCACAGTCATTGAGGAAATAAAAGGTTGGGGTTTGTTTTTTTTTTTTAACTGCTTTTATTTTTTTGTGCCTTAATGTGAAATGCTCACTACATTGTAAACTAGGAAGTAAAAACAAAATAAACTGGAATAAAATGCAGGATTGTAAAATTGTATCTTATAACTTATTAAATAGAAGTGTTTGCTTCATTAAACTGTGCATGTTAAAACCAACATTGGATTCTTTTCATATGTAGTCAGTGGAGTTCAGACTAAAACTACAGCATGCAGCAGTTTCAGGCAGACCAGATAACCCCTGGCCCATGAGCTGTGCAGGTAAACATGATAAGCTGGGGCATAACCGCAGTGCCATCCATCTCTTGTCTCTAAAACATTTTCCTTTAAGGTCTGGCAAAAGTTTAAACCGTGGCATAAATGCAGTAGGCAGAGCATGGCCTGATCATGCCGGTATTGTCCTGCAGAGACCTGGTTCCTGCAGCAGGGGAGCCAGGAACCAGCATCTCACCAGAGGTGGTGGCAGGGTTATGAGTATGATCCTGGGGCACTGTTGGTGGCACCTACTACCTCCTCTTGGCTCTCAGGAGTTGTTTGCAGAAGGTGGTTCTGGGCACTGTACCTGGGGCTGGGCAGCTCCAGCACACAGCCATGGAAACCAGTAGATGTTTTCCCAAACACAGCTCCCACTGAAACTTGACACGCAGTGGCTGCCAAGGACTTTCCTGCCCCAGGTTGATCAGATTATCTCATCTTTATAGTAAACTGTTTCATTAGCTTTGTGCTACATTAGCCTGAGCCTCCCATTTAATGTTTTTTAAATGAAACAAAACAAACAACTTGGATACAGCTGTTGGTTAAGCCTTGAGCCTCACACCTGTGTAACTCCTATTGTCTTAGAAACCTTGCTCGTGTCTGGCTTCTTGCCTGTTCTGCTTAGGGTCTTGGTCTAGTCACAGTGCACGAAATTGATGAGAGTTGTCTGTGAAGCTGACAGACCTGGTTACCTCCAGCAACAGCTAAGCAATTCTCCCCTAGAGTCATAGAATGGTTTGGGTTGGAAGGACCTCTGAAGGTCATCTAGTGTTAACACCCCAGCAGTCAGCAGGGACATCTTCCACTTGATCATGTTGCTCAGTTGAGCCTTGACCTTGAGCATCACCAGGGATCAGGTCTCAACTACCTCCCTGGACAACCTGTTCTAGCATTCCACCACCCTCATGGTTAGGAACTTGTTCCTAACATCCAATCTAAATCTACTCTAATTTAAAATAATTATCCTTCATCCTATCACTGCAGGTCTTGGTGAGCAGTCCCTCTCCAAACTTCTTGTAGGTCCCCTTCAGTTACTGGAAGGCTGCTATTAGGTTTCCCTGGAGCCTTCTCCAGGCTGAACAACTCCAGGTCCTTCAGCCTCTCCTCATAGGAGAAGTATTCCACCCCCTCAGTCATCTCTGTGGGCCTCCTCTGAACCCTAACCTGGGCTCCAGTGAGACAGCAAACCTTCCTCTGGTGCAAGCTCTGGGACTGTGAAGGATACTTTGGATGAAGCAGATCTTCCTTCACCCACCAAAAAGCTCTGAGCTGCTCTAACGGTTTTCAGGTATATTAGCAATGTTGGTGCTAGGGCTGTTGCTTAGCAGGCCTCTGCCTTTGGTCAGATTATGCAAACCCTGGAATTAGTTTTCCCTCTAATTGTCTGTGGAGAGTAAGATTGTGATGTTTCCAGGCCAAAGTCTGATTTTTTTTTTTTCTCTACCCAGTTTCTAGACTGAATTGAAAAAAAAAAATGTAGAGGGATGAAAAAAACCCCACTGATTTATTTTCAGGGTTTTTGTTAACCCCACGTTGAAATGTACTTGCAGAACAGACAATGCACCTTTCTTTCACCACCAAAAAAAAAAAAAAAAAAAAAGGAAGCAAACTACATATTAATCACACTTAAAAGCCTGTCCAAAGTGGTTACATCTAAACAGAAGTCACTTGACAGAAACTGGGATGGAGTTGCATGAAACTTATTCAGGGAATGGCACAATGCTTCTTCACACAGCATTTTCTTTTTGCAGAAAGACTCTTTCCAAAGCATTTGGTATCACGACAGCTGGCTCTGCTGTTTCCTCCCACAGGCCCAACCAAACTGGTTGCCTATTGTGGACCCTGACAGGTCAGGTCAGCTCTGGACCCACTGGCACACGGGGGATGTGTCTGTCAAGGCTGCTGTCAGCATCCCCAAGTGTTTATGCTCTGCTCTGTGCCAGCTGGCTTGCACGATCCTTCTTTCTCCTCCCCCCCCCCTTTATTTTATACATCTCCTGTCTGCATCTTGATTAGGAGACTTCAGTGTCTGAGGTCATTGGAACAGGCTGCCCAGGGAGGTGCCAGAGTCACCATCCCTAGAGGTGTGTAAAAGGAGGCTGGGTGAGGCACTTGCCATGGTTTAGTTAATGAGAAGGGTTAGGTGATAGGTTGGACTCGATGATCTCAGAGGTCTTTTCCAGCCTGGTTAATTCTGTGATTCTGAGGTTTTGTGGTCAGCGGCACAGTACAGAATGTGCCAGTTCAGCATCCAGCCCTGCTGTATTGCTGCAAGCTGGGAGCAAACCCACCTGGCATCCGCTGCTGCCAACACCACACTCCCCAACTCCTGTAAGAAAATGTTTATTTAAAAAAAAAAAAATTTCCCTGTGTTACTTGGAAGTGTTCCCATCCCCATCACACTGAGCTGCCACAGCTCCACCTGAGCTGGCAAGGAAGCAGCAGGATGTGCCACAGATTTTTTTTTTTTTCCCCCTTTGCAGCCTGCAGTGGTGGTTAATATTCAGCAGGTCCCTCTTGCAGAAGGTTATCAAAACAGCCCCACTGCCAGCTCTCCTCCTTGTGCAGGGCTGTTTCCCCAGGGCCTCCTGAGAAAATACTTTTAAATGGATTTTCAGAATTTCTCAGACTTTCAGAGTTAATTTTCATAGCCATGATTTTATATTGCTTTCCTAGTAAAAACATTGTCACTAAGTCAGGCTGGATTTACAGTTCGTGTCACTATTAATTTGAGAAGGATTTAAAGCACATTCTTTATGTAACATGAATGAATGGTTAATATATGTGATTTAAAAAAAAAAAAAGGAAAAAGAAAACAAACCTAAGCATCAAATTATAGGCAAAATATGATTTAGCAGGACCCAGAGGTATGCTCGACAGCTCTCTCCTGTGATAAACTGCCTTTCTGCATGACCTTGGTACTACAAATATTTACATCCATGCTTAGCTGGAAGCCTGTGAACCCTCTGAGCCCCATGGAGGAGCTGGCCTTGCTGGAGGGTATGTATTTCTGACACTCATGTCCTGCTAGGGATTTAGGATTTTTTTTTGGGGGTGGGGGGAAGTGGTGGGTTTTGTGTCTGGCTTCCTCAAAAACGGCCAGGGTCAGGCCCTCCTCCCAGCTGGGATGCACAGGTAAGTGGCCACGTCTTCAAATGCCAGCGTGTGCAGAGCTTTTCAGGAAAGCTTCCTGATTCCTTTGCCAATATGGGAATTAATTCCTATAAATCTGTCTCCTGACTTACAGAAGATACCCTGCAAATGCTGACAGCTGAAGCAGGACATTTAGAATGCCACTAGAAGTATTTAACCTTGGTCTTCACAGTGGCTGTGGAAGGAGACTGCTTCGAGAGGGCGCTTGTAGTATTATAGTAGATGATAGTGTAGAGGTTGTGCCACTTAACCTTTAGGATGGTGGAGAGGGTTGTGAGCTACACCCAGCCCTGGGGTTACAGAAGGAACTCCCGATCCAGACGTAGTGTCCCCACACACCAAAGAAGGGGGCTGATGGCATCTGCTGCACACAAGCACGGTAGAGAGGGGCCGGTGGCTCTGGTCCCACAACAGCCTTACAGCACTCCCAAAGACAAATACAGATCACCAAATGGCAGAAACAGAGACACTGAAGGACACCTCAAAAGGCTGGGAAGGCTGCAGGGCTGTCATTGCACCTGGATTAAACTGTCTTCCTTGATGCTCTTGTTGCAGATAATACCTTAAGGGACATCAAGGAGTGCCCTGGGTGGACATGCCCTGTGACCTATCAGCACCTGGTTCTGGAGGCTGCTCCCTGCAAGCAGAGCAGTTTTGTGAAGGTCAACACAGTGTGTTTCCTAATTAAATAACTGTGGACAATGAACAAACAGGCTTGGAGTCAAACAGAGTGCCACCTTCTTGTTGCAAAACTCATTTACAGACGCAGCAAGACCGAGGGACGCTTTGGGGTCAGCTCCGGCCGGCTTTTAGCAAGGACCTGGGGAGATCCGTACAGAGATAAAGAGGGGACTGAAGATCCCAGAGCTCTCGGCCGAGGGTGACAGCGTCCTTGCTTGCCGCAGCCGTGCTTGCAGGCTGTGCCGGGCTGTGCGGCTCCGAGTACCGCGGCGCCCCCACGCACCGGGATTCGCAGAGGCGCCACCAGAGGGCGCCCTCACAATACGCAACGTGCGCAAGGCTCCGCGTCCCGGCGGCCCCGCGGGGGCAGAAATCTGCCTCGTCCCGGGACGGCGACTGGCGGAGGCTCTGGGAATGTTTTTTATGGCCCGTAAATGGAAATAAAAAAAAAACCCAAAGAATGTTCACATTGGGGTTTTTGTTGTTGTTTGTTCTGGTTTTTGTTTTTTTTTAATGAAGGCAAAGAAAAGGCGGCAATGCGCCCTCACGGCCAAGAAGAAAATAGCACCCTAGGGTGCATGAAGAAGTGTGGCCACCAGGTGGAGAGAGGTTCTACCCTCTACCCTGCCCTAGTGAGACCTCACCGGGAGTACTGTTCTCAGTTCTGGGCTCCCCAGTTCAAGAGGGACAGGGAACTACTTCAGTAGCTGTGGTAACAGAGAACCACGAAGGTGATTAGGGGACTGGAACATCTCTCTTAGGAGGAGAGGCTGAGAGAACTGGGGCTCTTTAGCCTGGCAAAAAGGGGATCATGTAAATGCATGTAAGTGTCTACAGAGTGAAAGGCATGAGGATGGGGCTGGGCTCTTCTCAGTGGTGCTCACTGATGAGACAAGGGGCAACAGGTGCAAAGCAGAACACAGGAGGTTTCATTTGAACTTGTTTTGAGGGTGATTGAGCACTGAAAAAGGCTGCCTGGAGAGGCTGTGGAGTCTCCTTCTCTGTAGACTTCCAAAACTCACCTGAACATGTTCCCATGTGCTTTGTGTTAGAAGGGAGGTTGGGCTAGATGATTTTCACACATCACTTCCAAGTCCTACCATTCTGTGGTTTTCTTGTGACTGCTGTCTTCACCGTTTGTTTCCTGTTTCCTTGGCTTGCTCGGAAAAGAAGAGCCCCACCAGACCTCTGAGCATGAAAACAAATACCCTGTGGGTGCCATGTGAGCATTGCCCAGGGAGCTCCTGCTCTGCTCTTGGTACTTCTCTGCAGCAGCTGCCCCATCAGTGAGTGGCCAAGTCCAGTCTGGAGCACAAAGCTGCTCTTTATGATTCCTCCAGACACTGAGGGAGCTGTGAAGCAGTCAGACTTGGACCAGTCAGCTTCAGCAGCCTCATGCTGGTAAGCTCTTTGATTTTTCTACCTTTGATGTATCAGTGCTGCCAGCCTTGCTGTGTGATAGCACAGCACAGGGCTGCAGCTCGGTTGCTTGCTGTATGTCTGTACACATGTACATGTGTATGTCCAGGCCCAGGATGCATGTGAGTCCCAGTCCAAACGCCACTGGTGGTGCTTTGGAATCTGCTGCTGCTCACACATCATCCATGTGGTGAGGATGCAGCAGGAGCTTTGGAGGGTGTCCAGGCTTCTCGTGTCTGTGTGTATCCATGTACAGTCAAGCTTTCAGGATAGCAAACCTGGCTTATTAGCTCAGCTGAAGGAGGCTGTGTTGCATATGGGTAGTGATGTGACAAATGGATTAAGAGCTGGGGATGTTTGCTGTGATGCAGGGAGGGGACTGCCCTTCTCTGCAGTCGGTTGAAGAGCACATCCCAACATGTTTGCTTGATGATGGTTTATATATAATTTTCTAAAGGCTGTCTAATGCTGTATGCTCAGTCACAGTGCTTGCTCCATCCCTCTGGTTTTGGAAATATACAGACCTGATAATACAAGCCAGGTGGATCCCTGAGGGCTTTTATACCAGCTCACCTGTGTCCATATTGTTGCCTATACCTAAAAGGAGGCAAAAAGTATGCAGAGCTTTGTTCAAGGCCAATGATTCTCTTGCCATGTGGCACAGGCAGAGGGCTATTGGGACCTTCACAAGTTAGTGGAGAGCAGCACCAAGGCCAGGAAGAGAATCCAAGCACTATTTGGATGAGTCCAAGATGGACAAACCTAGGCAGTGGAGACGATGGAGGCTATGGAGAAACCACAGTCCTGCCTTGGGCTGCTGTGCTGGGTTCTTGGGAGTTTTCTGCCAAGGGACTCACTCCCCCAGGGCATCAAACAGCATATTCATGTGAGCTTTTGAAGGGCAAGGGAGAGCCCTGGCTCCGTCCTGGGCACGGGGACCTCCTGTGGGGATAGGAGTGGAAATCTCAGGTCTGCAGCAAGTGAGGGTGACTCCAGCATCATGCATTGGCTTCCCCCAAACCTGGGGGAGTGGGGAGCCTTACACTTTTATGTTCAGCTGAACCCCATCTGCTCTGCATTCTCACCGGAGTTTTCAGCTTCTGAAGAGCCTCTTAGTTTCTCTCCCAGACATGAACTGAGATCTGACTTGCATGAGATGAATTCTCTCTAGGTCAGTTCAGACTCCCAGTGTAAACTTTTTGATCACCAATAAAGCTCAAGAAAGCTTATTCATCAAAAGAGAAACTTTATTCTGGCTACATAATATATTGAGGCTCCTGTAGGCTGGAACAGCTTTAAAGCCCCTTTGCAGCTAATGGTGGGTGATGATCCCCTGGTGGAGAAAATCTGGTGATGACACAAACTGTTAAATGTTTCAGGATGTATTTACAGTAGTGTCCAGTGAATGCAAGGGACATGCACAGGGTTGTCTCTAGAGACTGACTGTGCTGACTCTGTGAGCTTTGGACACCTCCTGGCCTCTACCGAACATGATGAACTGAGTGCAGAAGCTGCCTGCCTGCTGTGAGTCCCACAGAAGTGTGTCCCAGCTCTCCATGGTGGAGCATCACTTTGTATTAAGGTGTCTCTCTGCTGGTGCAGCGCTCAGCCTCTGCAATAGCATCTCCAGATACACAGCCACCAGCATCACACCTGAGGCTGCAGCAGCTACTCTCTGGCCCTGTCTCTTATGTTCAGATGCTGGGTAAAGGATTATGTTTGATGTCACAAATAAGGACAAAGATTCTTAGTAAAATCTTGGTCGTCGTTACATACTTTTAATGGATGGAGAAGAGGAAGCTCAGGGCAGACCTCGTCGCTCTCTACAACTACCTAAAGGGAGGTTGTAGCCAGGTGGGGTTGGTCTCTTCTCCCAGGCAACCAGCAGCAGAATGAGGGGACACAGTCTCAAGTTGTGCCAAAGGAGGTATAGGCTGGATGTTAGGAGGAAGTTCTTCACAGAGAGAGTGATTGGCATTGGAATGGGCTGCCCAGGGAGGTGGTGGAGTCACCATCCCTGGAGGTGTTCAAGAAAGGGCTGGATGGGGCACTTAGTGCCATGGGATAGGGCTGGGTGATAGGTTGGACTGGATGATCTTGGACGTCTCTTCCAACCTGGCCTATTCTATTCTATTCTATTCTATTCTATTCTATTCTATTCTATTCTATTCTATTCTATTCTATTCTATTCTATTCTATTCTATTCATTATTGCTCTCCTGAAGTGTGGTTTATTCCTTTGTGCACTGCTTCTTTTTGAAAGCCAAGAAAGTGAAGGGACTTACGTAGGACAAAGGCATGAGGCCAGAGACTTAAGACTCATTTCAGCCTTCACAGGAACCATTCTGCTGTCAGGCAGGCAGTGGCATTTATATAAAAGTCCCAATGTAAATGTTTGGTTTAAATTGAGCTCTTTTTTTTTGACTGGAGTCTAACTGAAGGAGTTTACCAAATGCTGTATTGTTTTAAGATTAATTGCTACTGAAACTTGGTGGATTTGTTGTCTGCCTTGCATGCACCCTGCTAGGCTGTATTTCTGCAAATTCTTTCCCCCCAATAGTGAGTTCCCTAGAAGCCATCTTGTTTGCTAGTTCTCCCTGCCACATCAGCAGACAGCCTGGGGGGTGTTGCTGAAGGGAGATGAGCATTTGCCTCTCCTAACAGTTAGATTTTCCCACTTCTTAGATGCCATCTGTGTGACAGGGTTTGGTTTGCACTACATACAGCCTGTGGGCTGAGCTGAGAAAACAGACTGCTACATCACTAAGTTAAATAATCACCATTGGAGTCTGGTTCACTGGAGAACTTTAGGCTGCCATAGTGGGGAGTTGAGGGGTGGGCTGTGTGGAGATGAAGCTCATTTCTATATCAGGGTGCCGAAATCAGATTTTGATGTCAATTTTATGATGTGTTGACAGCACTGTCACCTGAGATCCACAGGACTTCTCACCTGAAGTTTGCAGGCAGGGGTGGGAGACACCAGTGCCGTCTTCCTGCTGCTTCTGGCTGGGTTAGTGCAGAAAATGGTTCTCACTGCCTGCCTTTTTCCATCTTTCCCCAAGCTCTCAGTGCTGTGAGCACTTTCAAACCCACACGGATCAAATACTCAAAGTTCAGCAACGTTTTACATTTCGAATCAGCAGGCACAGCCTTGTGTCTCTGAAGCATCCACACAGAAAGATCCCTTTAATCCTTGTGCCCTAAAGCAGGAATGGCAAAGCTCCAGAGCTGGAGTGAGCACGTGGAGATCCCTGCCCTTTGGGTGTTACAGAGAAAGCACACAGGTATTTTGGTAGCTCTTTGCATTCACAGCCAGTACAGTAAGTGCAGTGTGCTGCTTGTGGCCGATTTAGCTTCTACATACAAGGAGGGAAATAATTTGAAGGCTTCTTCCCAAAATATTTGAATTTTAACACAATATTTGGGTTTTTCTCCCAGTAAGTACTGCACCTGCTGTGAGTGTATGTGCACCAGCCTTCTAGCAGGTCCCTTGGCACCTGCATGAGAGGACAGGACAGGCTCATGACCTTGTGTGGCGGCCCCTTCTTGTACTCTTCTTCCTTGAGAACTTTGATTTCAGCCAACTGAAGAAGCCACCTTTTGGTTTTAACTCAAACTCCACTGGGAAGTGGTCGCTTACTCCCAGTGCCTGCAAGAGAAGGGCACAGAGGGGTTGGGAACCTGCCACCCATGATCCTACCAAATCCTGCCCGAGGGGGTTTCGCTGCAGCACTGGGGAGGTGCAATGTGAGTATTGCATCACACTGGGAGGCTGCAATGGGTTTATGGCTAAGAACTTGTTCAAAACTGCCTGGATAGCACTGGCTTTGTGCCCCTGTGTAGGCCTTTGCCCCACTGCTGCAGAAATCATGCTGTGCCTACCTGCTCCTCAGTCATCCGAAACTCCTTCTGGAAATCAAAGATGTTGGCAGAGTTTGGCACAATGGCGTGTGTGAGCCTCTCCCCACTGACCACAATCCTGCAAGGAGCAAGGGAGGGAGGTGCTGTTAAGGAGTGCTGAACACCAGCAGCCATTCTGCACTAAGCTGGTGGCCTGAGAGGTAGCCTTGATGGAATCACAGCTATGTCGGGTTTGTCCTTGCCAATGAGTTGTCTATTCAGAGCTGCTAACATTTGCCTTTTGCTGAATTTGGCTGATTGCTTTCCTCATCAGTGAGGCACCTAAGTGCCTGGCCTCAGAAGCCAGCATTTGAATGACTTGTATCTAAATCTACCCCAACAGCTTTGCAAAGTTCAGAGCCAGATTTTGGATGCAAAAATCATAGGACACCAAAGATTGTTCTCTACAGCTACTTGAAAGGAGGTTGTAATGAGGTGGATGTTGTTTCTTCTCCCTAGTGATAGGACTAGAAGAAATGGCCCCAAGTTGCAGCAGGGGAGGTTTAGATTGGATATTAGGAAAAATTTCTTTATGGAAAGAGTGGTCAGGCATTGGAATAGGCTGTCCAGGGAGGTGGTGGAGTCACCATCCCTGGAGATACTGAAAAAATGTGTAGACGTGGCACTTTGGAACATGGTTTATTGGCCATGACAGTTGGACTCGATAAATTTGGAGGTCTTTTCCAACAAAACCAATTCAGTGATTCTTGAGGCTCAGTGGAGTCCTGCTTTGATTCAGAAACTCGTTCTGCAAGATGTTCAAGTCTTCACCTGCTCTGGGCTCTAATAAGCTGAGGTATTTATTGTCCCTGCTGAGGGAGCTGCAGGTGGCTGCAGGACTTGGCACGTGCCCAAGGAAGGTGAGGTGTCCTAGCTCCCAAGCAGAACCAGTCTCTGCATTTGTTAAGCCAAATCACAAATGCAAGAGTGATGGTGTGAAACCAGCAGGGAGGGAGGCAGCAGCGCCTGGATGTCTGTGGGCCCCTTGCAGATGAGAATTGCTGCATAATTGCCTGTCAGTCATCTCCACCTAAGGCACTGCAACAGCTGGTTCTTGCATGAAACCTTGCTCTTTTTCCTGAACGACTTTCCCACCAGCCTGCAAAGTGATTTGTGGTCCTGAACGGAAGCATTCAGATCTCACTTCTCCATGGACACTGTTTTATCTTTGAGAGCCTCACGCGTATTTGCTTGAGGAGTCGCTGACACCTTTTGTTTTTCTCAGAGTCAAACCCAGGGAACAGTTTGGCAGTGAACTCATTACCTGTCATATGGGCAGTTTGTGCTTCTCTTCACCGTTGTGTCGCTTTTGTCACCTATTAGCCAGATGAAATCAGAGGAAGTCCTCATCCGGATGTTCTTCCACTGCTTCTGGGGAACGTAGCTACACCCAGCATTAAAATCCCCCATGAAGATGAAGTTCTGGAAGGCAGGCAGATTTTCCAAAGTAACCACAAGGTCAGCTCTTCAGAAGAAAACTGGCAAGGACTTTTAGGGTCAACAGATGCTGCCAACAGCCGTTAGAGCTCAAATAGCAAGTGCTCACTGAGTGCAGCAGGGCTGCTTCTTAGTGCTGGGCACACACTGATTAAACAGTTCTGTTGAGGGGATCAGGTTTACTGATGAAAATGTGGATAACTCAAGGAAGATACATCAGTCATATTAAAAAAAAAAAATCCAGGGCTTGTTGTCAATGCTTTTAAGGTTGTCAGGCTGTGAGTGGGGAGCAGTGTGACTCAGTACTAAAATTGCTGTCAGTAACATTGATGTAGCAACTAACCTCAGTTTTCCAGCGCTGTTTTACGTCTAAGTACACATCATAGAGCTCATCAATCTCCCGTACTGCTGTCTCTGGTGTGGTGTGCAGAGGGATTATAGCAAACTCCTTGACAGCTTAAAAACAAGGCAAAAGAGCAGGGAGAAATGTAATTATTAAACACACACTGAATCACTGGCTTGGAAGAAAGAAGGTTCTTCTGAAGAAGAAACAGCTTCTGTTTTGGCTATGGATCAGAGGTGGCTGCTGTGTCATTGCACATTGCCAAGGCTGTGACATGGTGAGGTGCTGTGTGAGGGCACATCAAGCCCTGCTCTGACATGCTTGGCAGTAGCTGCTCCTGTGGTCATGTCAGGGCATCTGCCGAACCACCACCCACGGCAGTAGCAGAGGCTTCCCTGGGGCTGAAGCCTGCACTGAGCTGCAGCCATGCCAGGGGAAGCAGCCCCCAAAGCACATACTGCTCACATACTGTGAGGAAACACACTTTGGGGTCAGGATGCAGCTCCTTCCTCTGCCACATGCTTGGATCCAGCTAGCACCATCTTGATCCATGAGCCTTGCCAGTGGGAGAACAACTAATTTCTGAAACATCTCACCAGTTTTTGGAGACTGGAACCAGACAGTGAAGGGCTCTCTGGAGAAAGCATCCTCATCCCCAGGCTGGGTGTCATGGTACTGGTAGGTTTGTTTCACTGATACTATGTGCTGCCTGCAGCAGAACAAACAGGATGCGGACATCATGCTTATGGCTTGATAGTTTGTGTTGAACGCTGACTGGGTCCCTTGACCTGGACCCCAGGCTATGATCCAGGACAGATACAGCCAGGCTGGTGGCTGCACCCGGGATGATCCCCGATCCCCACATCCAGGCACAGCCCATCCTGCCCACTCTACTTGCAACTCTTCCCCTCCCTTGAAGAAAAGCCATCACCATGTGCAGCACATCTCTATGAGGCTGCAGGGCTAAGGCTCAGTGGCAGGGAGAGCTCACTTACCTGTAGATGAAGGCATACTGCTCTTTATAGCTCTTCCTTCCCAGCCTCTCACTGACCACACATCTGTATTCTTCCTTGGGTCCCTTCAGCTGACTGGAAGGAAATCAGTGTTCCTGATTTTAGTTCTGCATTTTCAAGGGGCTGAGGAGGAGATACTTTTGCCTGTGTTAAATGGTGAGACACTGCCTGCCTAATGTCAGATGCAGGTGATAAAGACAATAACACCAACTCAGGACCTATAGTCTGTACCAGTGCTCCATTGCTGGGTATTTCATTCTACCTTCTCCCTACTTACTGCAGCTTCTGTCCTTCCATCAGCTGGGTCTCTCTCAGCCAGGCATACTCCACTCTTTCCTCTGGACTGTAGGTCCAGGTAAGCAGTCCCCAGTCTAAAGCAATTCCCAGCCCTGCAGAAAAGCAGCTGCACTGCTGCAGCACACTGCCAGGTGTGGGCCTGTCATAGAACTATAGAA
The DNA here is from genome assembly GCA_013396835.1 of Psilopogon haemacephalus. Taxonomy (NCBI): domain Eukaryota; kingdom Metazoa; phylum Chordata; class Aves; order Piciformes; family Megalaimidae; genus Psilopogon; species Psilopogon haemacephalus. The sequence continues at coordinate 217,312 of VWZI01002420.1, forward strand.
TCCTTTAGACTGGAAAAGACCTTGAAGATCATCACATCCAACCATTAACCTAACACTGCTAAGTCTGTTGCTAAACCCTGTCTCTAAGCACCACATCTATGCTTCTTTTAAATACCTCCAGGGATGATGATTCAGCCACTTTCCAGGGTAACCTGTTCCAGGGCTTTGCAACCTTTTCAGTGATGAAATTTTTCCTAACCATAGTCTTGTTTTGCTTGGAAGAGATCTCTAAGATCATGACGCTCAACCTAAACCTCTCGTGGCATAATCCCTTCTGTTTTTCTTTGAGAATTAATCTTTAGCACACTTCATCTAACTCAGTTATATAAATGTGTCCTGCAGTGGTCTGGAGCTGGCTTTGCTCATGGCCCTCTGCAAAGTTGCCAGGGCCTTGTCCTTCCTTGAAGGAGGGGATGGAGTTCAGAGTCTGAGCTTTTGCCACGGTAAGGTGATGCTGAGCAGAGCACAGATTCTGGACAAGCATCTTCCACAATATTTGCCCATTTGCCTGTGGTCACTGTACCTGGTGAGCTTCTCCACCAGGAGAGGACAAACCCGGTTCTTGCTCTCCTTTATTTCCATCAGCAACACAATGTCACAGCGAGAAATGATCTGCAAGAGGAAGGAGCAGAAATAGGTTTTCAATTGAATCAGGATTCACCAGAATTAGGAAATGGTTAGGAAAGAAGTAGCTACTAGTGCAGGAGAAGTCTTCTGTGGAAGAAACAGCACACAGTCTGGAGTCATGGAAGGGGGCAAGCAGCTGGGGTGAAGTCCTTTTACTTTCAGAGCTGCCTCAGCCTTCAGGGAACTGGGAAAGGGAACTTGGAGCAGAAGAGTTTTGAGTATATTAAAAACCTGTTCCTGCCCCTGAGGAGGAAGCATGAAAGGGAAGGGAGCAAAAGCTGCATGCAAGCATCCCAACTCACTTGGTGCCTGGATGGATTTGGAAGGCATCAAGAGGAGCCAGTCAGTGTCTGTTGTCAGGCCCCTCCAATTGTTTTGGCCCCCCCCCTTTTTTTTTTTTTTTTTTTTTTTTTTTCCTGGCACAGGCACCTCTGGGGTCCTATAGCTATGCCAAATCTTCCACAGGCTGCATGTGCTGTCAGCATTTGCCTGTCCCAGTAATTTGTGATGGACACCTCTGAAACAGCCTGTGGAGCCCAAAGTGAGTCCCAGCCTATAAATGGAGCCCTGGCACCCCAGGGCTGCAGCACCACTGAGAAGCCATAGGGTGCTGGAGGGAGGGGGGGAGGCTGCCCCTGCTGGCACTGGGATTCCCCATGGGAAAGCCCAGCTCACCCTGCAGCCTGGCACACTCAGAGCCTTCCTTCTGCTCCTGGTTCTATTTTTCTTCAGAATTTGTGGGTGATATTCATAGGGCCCCTTTTTGCACACTGAAACTTGTAAAAAATACTATTTTGCCCACAAAATTTATATTGCTGGCAGGATGGGAGGAATGGTTCAGAAATGCAAACCCTGGCAAGTTCCTCTTCTCCAGCCACTTGCAGTGAAAAGATTCAAGCCCAACTAAATGGTGGCATTCCTCTCTGCATGCCGTCTGGCACAAGCAGCCATGCTGCTAGCACCAAGCACTGCGTCCTCTGTTACTATGGCACCTCGGAGGGGACTTGCAGCAGTCTGAAGTCCAGAACAAGATTCTTCCAAAAAGTTGCATTCTCTTGAGTTGCAGCAGAGGAAGCCTGGTGGTGAGGGTCTGCTTACATAACCCAGTCCCCAGGCTTTTTGGTTTCGTACCACCCTCACATGTGATATTCTGCTGTCCCGAGAATACATCTAATTAGGCAAGAGTATTTCAGAATAGTTAGCACACAAGCAAGGTAAATAATTTATCAGAAAGCCAAGCTCTGTGGATTCAAAGTGAAAACTCTTTTTTTACAGTGCAGGGAGGTTTTCCTCTTGTGGTAACTCCATTTCCAAGGGACACAACAAACATTGTTTCTGCTACGTTCCCACGCAGGCTAAAATAACACCAGGCGTCCTCCTTAGCCACAGGCTGAGTTTTACTTTAAGAGGATAAAATTATTTAAATTATTATCTCTTTTTGGTTTCCCCCC
>VWZI01002420.1:226941-300758 GCA_013396835.1 Psilopogon haemacephalus
AAAGGGTTGGAGAGTGGCACTGCACCTCGGCTCCTGCTATTTGGAGGGCATCATTTTGCTGGAGGACAATGCTTGCGTGGGTAGGGGGGCTGTGTGCTGCGGAAAGGGATCGGGACATGCCCCTTGCACCCCTGCCCCATCCCTCCCCTCCGCTTTCCTATCCCCCTCCAGGAGAGGGCTGAGCCCGGGCGCACTCGTGACTTCAGATGTGCCGTGCGTCCTCCGCTGCGTGCGTGTGCGGCACGATGGGGATGGCGACAGGGTCCGGAAGGAGGACGGGCACCTTCTGAATTAACAAACCGCCGGCTGGCTGACAGCACAGCTGCTCCGCTCCTGCTTGTCGGCCACCTTGTCCCCAGGCTGGCTGACAGGGACACTGACAGCTCATCCTTGTGTGCTCCCAGCCCGAGGTGCAGTAGCAGGACCGGGGTCAGCCCTGACTCTACGGCTCACGTTTATGAGCTGTGTTGCACAGATACAAATGGGTCAGAGATGCTTGTTTTGTGCAAGGACGCTGCTGAAATAATGATCTCGTTTCTGCCTCTATAAATAAATGAAGGTGAAAGGGCACATTTCCTACTGCCGGCCCTCCGGAGGCTGGATTAAGACAGACAGCTGGCTGGCTGATGGACAGAGATCTTTAATAGAGCTTAAATTATAACTTCTTTGTGACTGGCACCTAAAAGATCATGCTGCAAAATATACCCGTGGGGATTTGTAATATCAATTATGTTGTGGTTTATGTTCAGCATTATTTTTCTGGCAATTGTGGATACCAAGGAGATGATTTTGAAGGGAAGTGGCTTCTTTGCACGTTTTGTTTTTTTCTTCCTGCATTGTGGTGTGTGTCAGGGTTTCTAGGGGCTCAAGGTCATTTGCTGAGCCCCTGCATTGGGACCTTAGCATTAGTCAACGTTTCTTCTTTGGTTCCTCCAAACAAATTCCAATATGCCTAAATGTGCTGCTTAGCTTTCAGCTGCTTGGAGCTTTTAGATCTGTTGTTGGTCACACATGGGCTGCTCTGGGACAGGGTAAGTGAAACACTGAGCACAGGCAGCAGCCCTGGTTTTGTATCTTAGCCTGGATGAGAACAGCCCTTGTGCTTGAATTTTGGCATCTCTGTTTGGTGAGTGCACACAGATGATTGCTGCATTGTGCAAACCCTCCCTGGCCTTGTACAGGGCTACTCAGCATTTTAGCTGCTGCTCTCCCTTTCCCAGCCAATCCACTCTGCCCTCTGAAGGTTTTCGTGTCACAGCCTCTTACATGCCTCTCTGGGCACCTCTTGCCAGCTTTCACCCTGTCAGAGTGGTTCTGCAAGAGATGCTGATCCTGGCCAAGAGCCTGCTGTCTCCCTGGGTAACAAGCTGAGCTGCTTTCACATTGGTGGAATTGTTGGTTTGTTGGGTTTTGGTTTTTTTTAATATTTTTTAATTTTTTTTTTTATTAAGCTAAATGCAAGCTTTTGATCCTCCACACTGGGATGTGCTGCTGCTGCATCATACATGGGGCTTGGGAAAAATTGATAGATACACCTGAGTTGCACCACTGGGTCTTCTCCAGCCTTTCTGGTATCATCCGCAGAGCTTGAAAGAGAAAAAATACTGTTGCAGATTCAACCTTTGCTCACAGTAATCTGTTCTCCTTTTGCCTGGTGGCCCTGAGGACTGTCATCAACGTGCTTGTCCTATGTAGCAACACACAGCCTCTTCCTGCATCTTGGCAGGTGATAATGCCTTGCTTGAATTTGGCACAGGAAAGGAAGCAGGAGACAAGTGGAGACATGGAGCTTCCCCTTAGCATCTCTTTGGGGTCTATCCCATTAACTGGGGTGGCTTGTTTGGGGGGGTCCTCTCAAACAGGATGCAGGGCCTGTGGTGGTTAGTACCTGCATCTGGGCTGCCCACGTGGGGACCAGTGCTCCTGGTTTGGCACCCTATACCCTGCTGTGTGCATAGCCTGCCCCTATCACTGCTGGGATCAGCTGGAATTTATCACACCTGCCTAATTGATGTTTGTGAGTTAATTTATGAGGTACTTGGAAATCCTTCCAAGAAGCAGTAGCAATGCTTGAGGCATTTGCTGTGACTCTTTGTCACAGAATACCTCAAAGTGATGGATCAGCTGTGGCCTGAAGTCTTACAGCTGTTACCAGGGAGCTTGCTTTTATTTTTAAGACCATGATGTCTCTTTAGCTAGTAGCAAAAGACCATGCCAGGGCCTGGGGCAATGCTGCCCTCTCCCATCCCTGGTATGGGTGCAGCACAGAGGGCGATCCACCCCTGGGCAAAGCACCATTGCAGAGGGTTGGCACTGCATGTGTTCCTGCGTGGCTGGGGGGAGCCAGTGGCCCCACACGCTGTTGGGGGCAGGGGTGGCTTTACAGTGCTGGGGACTGGGGTGATGGTCGCTGCCTCCAACTGCTGAGCTGGGCCTGCCACTGCCTCCATCGAGGGTTGCCATGGCAATAAGCCGCGATGCTCTGGCCATACAGAAGGAAGCTCGACAGCTGCTGCGGGGCTCCCTGAGCATCCTTCCCCCAGGCCCCCATGGCCGAGAGGGGCCCCGAGCAGGGCTTGCCGAGTGCGCATGGGCAGCAGTGGGTGCCGGGGCTCACCTGGTGGGCAGCAGCGGCCATGGCCCCGCCGAAGCGCTCCCCGGGTGGCCCTGGACCTGCAGCCGCAGCGGGAGGGGAATCTCTCACGGATTGTCTGTCTTGGAGCAGCCCCTAGTGCTCATGCAGGGAGCTCTGGTGCTCCAACTCTGTCTCCAGCTTGAATTTCCACTGCCAAGAGCTGCCGGTGAGTTCAGACCAGCATTTTGCTGCCCCTCCAGTTGTTTCCTGTGACTGTGCTACACTTCAGCCGGAATTGCACAAGGAAGGCCCGGAGCTCACTGAGAGCGCTTGGGAAATCACATTTAAGACAAAGAGGAAGGGGATGTGAAGCAGCTTAGCTGGCTTTGTTCTAATAGCTGTAATCACCTGAAGGACAAGCGTGAGCACCGTTTTGCTGGGTGCCACACAGCCCTGCTGCAGCAGAGGCTGCTGGCATCAACTCTTCCCTACTTTTGCTTCCTCTCTGCTGGCAGTTTGCACTTTGTTCCTGCTTGGAATCGGTGCCCTCCTCGGCTTTACTATACAAAGGATCGCATTTACGTAAGGAGGTGAAAGGTTGGTTAAGAGGTGAAGATGAGGGCTGTCGAAGAAAAGCCAGTGGCTTAAATACCCCAAACTCGCAGTCTCGCCTGGCTTCCGAGTCTGAAAGGAGGAGAGAAAGCGAAAGTGAGATTTTAACCTTCCCCCCACCCCGCTTCCCTCTTCTGACAGTGTTTTCAGCTGCCGCTGCTACCCACAGCGAGCAGGACCTGTGCCCGAGAGGAGGAGGGGATCTCTGCAAAGTAAGCTGGGCTTTTTAAAGGCTTTCCCCTTCTTGTTTGGCTTTCCAAGAGCGGCGGAGGCGGTGACCCCGTGCTGAGGAGCTCAGCGGCTCCCACTGCCCGGCGCTTTTCCTCTCCGTTCTTCTAGCTGTAACCTTCTCTCGCTGCGGGTCGCCGGTGGGAACGATGGCGATTTTCTGTGCTTAATTTCTCCCCTGTTTTATTGACATAACGAAAGGCAGCCAGCGCTGCTCGGGTGGGCTCCTCTGCAGACGCGCTCCCACGCGGGAGGTTTCTCCGTTGCACAAAGTGTTTAGCTCAGAACAAGCCGTGCAGAGATCAAAGCTCTTTCTACAGAATGTTAATTAAACGAATAACGGCGTGTTGTTGAGGCTTGAAGGGGGTAAACGAGGTTTAGCACTGCTAAGGGGGTGCCTGGTGAAAATATTTACAGTATTCCTCGCGTTTCAGCGTTCCTACTTCCCCCGGGGGAAGACGGAAGAAGCTGTCTGTGGCTTCACAAGCGCTGTAAACCGTTTTTCTTGGTTATGCATAAGGTGTGGGGAGGTTTGATGTGATCCATTGTGACAGTGTCAGGGAGCGAGAGGATCTGATTGCAGCAACTCTGCTCCTGCTTCATGGCGTTAACAAAAACCATACCACAGAACGCCCTGAGTCTTGCGAGAGGCAGAAATTAATCCGCCTCCCCTGTCACGGAGAAACCTGGTGGTGGTGATGGAGCGGGATGGCTGGTGGGAGAGCAGGCATTGAGGAGGTTTCGTTTTATACGTGTGTGACAAAAGGGAGAGTGCGGAGGAAAGGGCGAGACGTGAATTGGTTAGCAGGGGGAATTAGAGGAGATGCGTGTGCGACAGGGTTTAATCTCTTAATGAGAAAAATATATCCCAGCTGCCTGTGGTGGGGCAAGCTCAGGGATGAGTGTACCGTTGTGTGGCAGCTCGCCCTTGCACCCCCTGTCCTCCACCTGCCACCCCTGAGATTTGAGTGAAGGGAGCCGGGATGGGGACCAGTGATTGACAGCGAGTGCAAAACAGCCGTGGGACTGGAGTGAGGGTGCGGGGGAGGGGATGAATTCGCCTCAGATAAGGGCTAGTCGCCAAAGAGCTCCCTGCCAGGTTGTTTTCTTCAGTTCCCAAGCCCATTAATAGGCTCTGCTCCCTTGATTAGTTGGTGTCTCTGCGGAGCAGTAATGAGAGCCGAGCTCAAGCCATCAATTCTAGGTCAGTGATTGTGTGCTGGGGATTTGGGATCGGGCAGGGGGAGGGGAGCCGGAGCTGGACCTGCCTCCAAAAAGCAACGTGAAGCCTGCCTTTAAGGCAGCCCTGTCTGCACCCATCTCTGCTGAGAGGCTGCCTGCAGCCGAGGGAGCAGGGTTATGCCTCCACCCCCCCCCTTCTAAAGTGCCCCAGGGGCCAGTCGCACCCATCCACCCTGGTCATGGTCTGTGTCTGTTAAGGAGGCTCACTGCCCATTTGAGATGTGCTCATCTGAGAGGATAACACCGCAATAAATATATCCATTAAGGAGCTAGAAGAAAAAATACAGTTTTAAAACCGAAAGACTCTTTTCCCCTGAGTGTATTCCTTGCCTTTCACAGATCCACACTCCCTGGCAGCAGAGATCTCATTTAGCATCAACTCATGATTGTTTTTGGTGTTTAATCTCTGATCATTCCCTAAATGTGAACAGGTGAAGCTGGGTGGCGAAGAGCAGCATGGATCTGGATGTGCTGAACATGTTTGTCATTGCCGGTGGCACCTTGGCCATCCCCATCCTGGCCTTTGTGGCCTCCTTCCTCCTCTGGCCCTCGGCACTCATCCGCATCTACTACTGGTGAGTTCATTGACCTGGCTGCTCTCACATCAGTGCAGGGGTGGAATTATTGCTGGTTCCCATCAGGGCACTGCACCCTGGCACACACAGAGGTGCATAAGCTGCCCACAGGCAGCAAAGCCAGAGGTGGGTGTTCCTGTCTAGTATGGCAACAGGAGCAGGTGAGGTGGGATTTCCCATGGGCATACTGGCAGAGTGTAGCTTTAAGCATCTTTGAGAGAAGAAAATGGCATTTTCTTACAACCTTTCTGCTGCTGAGACTTGGATATGTTAGGGCAGCCTCATCTGGGCTGCAGAATGTCTCTGTATGTTTCTAGATTGTTTCCTTGAAGGATGGGACTGTGGCTGGGGAAAGCATTGGCATTGCTGCCCATCTCCCAGCCTGGCAGGCTGGTGACCTGCCTCATCAGTGCAGCCATTGCTATGGGTGTCCTTGGTTCTGCCACAGCTCTCTTGGTCCCTCCTGCTCAGCAGGCGGGGACTTTACTCTTGCGGCTAATGATGGATGAGGATTTTCTCAGTGTCATCAGCTCTTCTGGGATGGAACATGAGAGGGGATGAATAGATGCTTTTCCTTACCCTTTGTACTTATCCTTTCCAATACCAGGAGGTAGTATTCCTCTGCCCCTGAAAATAGTGATAAGCACTTCCTGTGGGGGTTTGTTGCAAGGGAGAGTTGGAATAACCCTCCCCGCAGAAGCCAGGGCAGGTCCCATCAGCAGCATCGGCAGCAGCAGGCAGTGCGGCAGCCTGCCCCTCACATGCTGCTGACAGATGGTGGATCCTGCAGTTTTGCTCATGGGGTGTTTCCAAATCAAAGTGACCTCCTGTGAGAGCAAAACATTAGCCCATCCGGCACTCAGATGAGCCAGCATGACAAATCCTGTTTCTAATGGCATGTTTATTAGCAACTTTCTTATCACAGCAGCTGAGAGTTGAGAGAGGAGGGAGGATGGGATGAAAACCCCAGTGACTTGGATCGGCACATGGGAGAGTTTCATCTCCTTGTGCATTGGTGGGCAGTTGTGATGCCAAACGTTGCTTTGCAAAGGAGAGCATCCTCTTTCTCCAGGGATGACGTTTGTCAGCCAAAGGGTTTTTTTCCCTTTGGACATACAAGTGGCTGGTGGAACCCAGGGAGGACCCTGAGGGGCTCAGGTTCAGAGGAGGATTGATGAAGAAATGCTTCCCACACCAGAGCAGAGAAAGTGTCATGGGAAAGTATGGTCAGGGTGAAGTCTTCAGGCAGGAGTGTCCCAGAGGCAGAAGTGGCAGAACAGCTGTTGATGCTGGGAGCTTTGAGGAGCCAGGTTGAGAGGGAGGTAGTGAAGACCTTGCTCCCTTGTCCTATAGAGTTGTAAATTAGGGTCTGAATTGAAAATGCACCGTGGGTAGGTCTGGCTTTGTTCAGCTGAGGGAGGGAGCATGTGAGCAGAAATCAGCAGGGCTGTTTCTTTTGAAAGGTAAGTGTCCTCATCTATGATTTTATGATCTCTCTCTCTCTCCCAGCATTTCTGGCAGCATTGGCATCTTTCAGGAGTAGCTGCAAGGCTCTGTGTTCCATAGGCACCTCTTTTCTTAGGGACAGTGGGCAAGAAGAGTGGGTTTGTCCTTTACTCTTTCTTTCTTATTTGTTTCTTTTGAAGCTGACTCTTTTGGGGTCAAAGTCGTTGTGTTTCCCCATCAGCAGAAGCAGGAGAGGGGGTAGGCAGTGTGCTGTGCTGCCCACCCCTTTTCAGCCCCATGCAGCTCCAGCTTTGTGGAACTGCTCTTGGGAGCTCCATGAGAAGTCCCTGGAGGCCCTTCTCCTTTCTCCCACCACTCGCTGTCCCCCTTCTCTTCTTCACTTACCGGTATGCGTGTCCTCAGCCGACACTGCCAAGGGTCATGCTGGGCTCCTGTGGCCCCACTCCCTCCCCTGCCACTAATGCTCTCGCTGCCACGTGTGACATCCAGGGCTGCCCTGCTGACCCCAGCCCCTGCCTGCTCCTCCTACCCTGCTGCTCTGCTGCCAGGGGTTAATCAGTTTAGCCGCTGCCACTAAGCGTGTTAACACCTTGCAAGGGATCAGTTCAGCTTTGCACAGATTATTTTGCCTTCTGCTGAATTGATCCATCAGGATCAGTTGCTAAAAATGTTATCAACTTGCCCATCGGTAGTTTACACCGGTGCCTTTGAGGCGAGGACTCTTAAGACACTTATTCAGGGAGAAATTCACCTCTCCTTGTAGGACCAGCACAGAGCCGAGATGCTGCTTAAGTCCCACTAACTCCCTCTACAAAGGGATTATGCTAAAAGAGGATTGCACTATGCATAAGCTTGAGTGGGCAGAGAGCTAGGACAGCCTAGCAGTGTAAGTGACCTTGCTCTTGTGTCTCAAATATATTCTGCTATGGTGTATAAAAGTATCTGGCATTATCCTGGCCATCAGGAGTAGCCCAGCAGTTTTCCAAACAAGGGTTATGCTTGAGCATAGAGGAAAAGCAGAGAAGGCATGCTTGCTCCTTGGGCTTGGACTGCACGTACACGTCATGTGTCCAAAGTCTCACCGATAATCTCTGCCCAGGTCCCCGCTGGCCGGCAGTTTCACTGCATCCTCCTTGAGCAGGCTGCAGGCATGTGCTGCAGGACCTGTCTGCCTCTGCATTCAGAGGACCCACCCAGGTTCCCCTGGGATAAGCTCAGTATCTCCTGGGGTGTTTTGACCCTGTATCAGGATGCTCCCCTCTGCTGCTTTGTGTGTATAATTTTTTTAAGCTCATTTTTTAAGTTGATACATGGGGAATGGATTCTGTGGTGCTCTCAGATGACGTAATTGTTTTGACTGGGACCCACCTGCAAGGCCTCACTTGTAAGCATAGGGTCTGCTCCCGGGACCAGATGCTTAGCATTAGTCACAGTTAGGGCCATGACAGCACTGCTGTGCTGTAGCAAACTAAGGAGTCTGTGGCTGAGTTTGGACTTGTCACCTGTCCTGTACAGTTGCTGGTCTCTGGTCTTGCCTCACTCACTGGTGTTGTTTTCATCTCGTTTGCAGGTACTGGCGCCGAGCCTTGGGTATGCAGGTCAGATATGCGAACTACGATGACTATCAGTTCTGTTATTCCTACAGAGGGAGACCTGGGTACCGACCATCCATCCTGATGTTACATGGGTTCTCAGCCCACAAAGACATGTGGCTGGCTATAGTCAAGGTGGGATTCCATTTCTGTCGTGTCCTTAGTGAGAGCTGCCAATCCTGGGCTTGCGAGCAATGTGGAGACCTAGTGCATGCATGGGATGTAATCGCTGTGACATGCTAGAAATGTCCTCCTTGGCTCTGTGCTTATTGCTTGTTAGATCCCTTTCATACCTATGTCATGCAGAGCAGCAGGGAAAGAGCAGTATGTAGCTGCCTCCTCCGTGGGAAATTAATCTTGCCCATCGTTTCTCATCATGTCAACCCTCATACATGAGCTGACTTGTTCTGATGCGAGAGTAACCAGGCACTGCTAGGAGAGTGGCTCTTGTGCTTCCACCCACAGCCACCAATTTCCATCCCTGGGCTTCAACAGCAGTTCCTTGGTGCCATAACCACGTCTGATTTGTTTCTGCAGTTCCTGCCAAAGAACCTGCACTTGGTGTGCGTTGACATGCCCGGGCATGAGGGTACAACCCGCTCAGCCTTGGATGATTACTCCATTAATGGGCAAGCTAAGAGGATACATCAGGTAAAGCCCCAGTGTCACATCGCCGCTGCAGGGGGATGCAGGGATGTGAGTGATGTGGGAACATGAGGGATGCTAAGCGCATGAGCCCTGCACTGGGTGGCCCAGCCAGAGCCACTGACCTCAAGCTTTTGAGTTGACTCCACGCCACTGCTTCCTCTCCTCCTAACAATGCTCCTTCTGCTCCCCTGCCAGTTCGTGGAGTGCATCAGGCTGAACAGAAGGCCCTTTCATCTGATTGGCACTTCCATGGGGGGAAATGTTGCTGGTGTCTATGCTGCTCAGTACCCAGAAGACATTTGTAGCCTGACCCTCATCTGTCCTGCAGGTGGGAAATGCAGGGGAGGAGAGATGGGGAGTGGGCCAATAGGACCTGGTGCTAGAGGCCAGAGAAATGTAACAGGCAAAAGAGGCTTTCATTACAAGGCATTTTGAGCTAGCAGGGCAGGTGGGAAATCACAATCTTGCCCTGACTGCTTTTCTCCAGGCTTTGGAGTCTGCTTGTTGTGTTTAGGTTAAAGCTGGGACTACATCTGGGACTAGTCCTACTCTGGAGGAAAATGGGGGTGGCAGCTATTACATGGCATGCCATAGCCTCTCAGTCTGGAGGGGAAGCCCAGGCAGCAATGGAAAAAGTCTTTCCAGTCTGGCTGCTCAAGAGGCCCTGCATGCTGGAGGGCTGGGACCCTGGGAGCAGTGAGCTTCTTCCTCCCATGCTTGGGTACTCCAAATGGGAAGAACGTCTTGAAGCCAGATGCAGATCAGTGGGATGGCTGTGCCTGTGTGACACCCCTCCCTCCTCATTGTCCCTTGGGCAGTGGGCTTGGGGAAGCCTAGGCATGACATGCTGCAGGAGGGACAGGGAGCTTGGCAGAGAGCTTCTCTGTTGGGAAGGGCTTTGCTGCATCACAGTTGTTCTAGCAGCTCCTTCCTCCTCCTACACAAGGAAGGCAGCTCCCAGATAAGAAATAAGTAATGAAGCAAAGCATGAGGTTACCTAGCTACCAGGCTCTGGGGGTGGCAGGCTGACCCTCCTCTATGGAAGAGGGATTGGCCAACTCTCTGGGTGTTTCTGGATATGAAAGCTCTATGTGAGAATGCAGAGATGTTTGGAGTTGAACTGCTGGGGGATTTTTCCCTTGCACTGATGCATACCCGTGGGGCTTCTGAAATTTTCTGTCTGATCTTTGGCGGCAGCAGGCTGGGCACAGACATTACCACTTGCATCCATCATCCACATAAACATTAACACCAGAGTCTTTGCCAAAGTGTTCATGCCTGGCTACAGGCAATACACCTCCTGTTGTGCCAACCCATAGAGCTTGGTGGCGTCAAGCCCTGGAACAGGGAGGAGGCTGCAATACATCTGAGCACATATTAGGGTTGCTGTATGTACAGGTTTTATTCTTCCCCTCTCTTTTTTTTTTAAATGATTGAGCAAGTGAAAGGCCAGAGGCAGGCACGATGGAGGTCAGGACAGTTGATGCTCCATTGCTGAGGGTGTTAGGGGTCTCATCTGGGTTTTGGTTTGTGCCTCACTTCTTCTTTGACCCAGGCCTGCCGAGTACCACCGACAGCAAATTCGTAAAGCAGCTCCGGGAGCTGCAAGAGTCTGAAGGCATTGACAGGATCCCCTTAATTCCCTCCACGCCTGAGGAGATGGCAGATATGCTGAAGCTTTGCTCCTATGTTCGCTTCAAGGTGCCACAACAGGTGAGGAGCCTGGGCAAGAGAGGCATTACCAGCAGGGCAAGGGAGGTGATTCTCCCCCTTTACTCTGCTCTTGTCAGACCCCACCTAGAATACTGTGTGCAATTCTGGAGTCCCCAGCACAAGAAGGACATGGAACTGTTGGAGAGAGTTCAGAGGAGGGCCACGAAGATGATCAGAGGGCTGGAGCACCTCTGCTATGAGGACAGGCTGAGAGAGTTGGGGCTTTTCAGCCTGGAGAAGAGAAGGCTTCGGGGAGACCTTATAGCAGCCTACCAGTATCTGAGGGGGGCCTACAGGAGGGCTGGGGAGGGACTGTTCACAAGGTCTTGTAATGACAGGACGAGGGGGAATGGGTTCAAACTGGCAGAGGGGAGATTTGAACGGGATGTTAGGAAGAAATTCTTCACAGTGAGGGTGGTGAGGCACTGGAACAGGTTGCCCAGGGAGGTTGTGTCTGCTCCCTCCCTGGATGTGTTCAAGGCCAGGCTCGATGAGGGCTTGAGCGACCTGATCTAGTGGGAGGTGTCCCTGCCTATGGTGGGGGGTTGGAACTGGATGATCTTTGAGGTCTCTTCCAACCTAGACCATTCTATGATTCTATGATTCTATGATGGGGGCCTGGGGAGCAAGGCAGGTTTGCTTCTCAAGTCTGCATGGCAGCAGCTGAGGTGATGCCGGGAGCAGACTGGTGCTGCCATTCTGCTATGACCCAGGCAGGTCCCTTAAGTCTCACTTTTCCCACTGTTTCCTCCAACAGCCCCACTGGAATTCCTCCACTCTTGAGGTCTTTGGCAGTGGGGCTGGGATGTCCAAGAAAAGAGGGCTGACAGGAAGCATTAACTAACTAAGGCAGCTCTTGTCCTGCAGGGAGGGGGATTGTTTGTTGCTTTTTAAGCAGAAGCCATGGAAATGTTAATTGTCTCATTGTTAGGTCAGAGAAACTTGGCCAGATGTTGGCCATTAAGCTGCTTTTCCTTAGGAAGTCTGGAACCAGTAGATTGGAGAGTAAAAAAATTTAAAAGTAAGGTAATGCCAAGACTTTTTTTTTTTTTTCCAAGAATAAAAAAAGAAACAAAAGCTGAGACAGTCTACTGGTCACGGGTAGCTGGCCTGAGGAGAAATTTGGATTTGCATCAGAAATGACAGAAATGCTTATTGACAAACGCACCTTACTTATGCACAGTTGCCACAACAGATGTGCTTAGGAAGGAACTTCTGCTAGGGCAGATCTGTGCAGGGCACATCGGGGTGGCAGGGACACGGCGCCAGCTCCCTGTCATGCTCGTGGGCATTCTCAGCTGCACTTAACCCTGTGCAGACTGCAGGTTTCCCTCCCAGCAGCTCTCCTCTGCTCTCCCTGCAGATCCTCCAGGGCCTGGTCGATGTTCGCATCCCACACAATGATTTTTACCGGAAATGTAAGTGTGCAGCTACTCCTTTCTCTCCAGGCTTTCTAGCTGGACCCCTGTGGGTGTGAGGACAGACTGTCCCTGGGACCTTGTTGCCATCTGTCCCTGCACCCTCCTGCTACATTGCTGAGGGTAGGAGAGGGCCCCATCATTAACAATTTGAGGATGCTCTGGGGTCATTGTTAGCAACTTGTTGCCACCCTCATGGGATTGGGGTTGCTGCTTTACCTTCACCCTCCCCGCTGAGATAATTAGTACTAATGGCTATAAATAGATGGGCCTGGGGGAGGATCTCCCTGAAGAGAGGCTTGGTGGCAATGCAGGACTCAGCCTTTGCAAGGGCAGCCTGCCAGGGCTCTGCCTGTCACCCCTGCCTGGGTTTCCCAGCAAGGGGACACTAACAGGGCTGGCCCACAGAGATCCCTGCCTGTGGGACTGACTCTTTTCTTGTCCTCACTAGTGTTTTTAGAAATTGTGGATGAAAAGTCCAGGCACTCTCTCCATGAGAATATGAGCAAGATCAAAGTGCCGACGCAGGTCATCTGGGGAAAGCAGGACCAGGTAGGTGGCCTGCTCCCATGGGACCGTGTCTCCATCTCTGCCCATGTCCACCCACAGGGGCATGTCATGGGCTGTGCTTCTGAGATGTGCACCACCCTGAGGGCAGTTTTGCACGTGTGTCCCTGGTGGGTTTGGATATGGGGTTCAATGGGGTGGTAGGCAGCAAGCTGCCAGCCAGCGTGGGGCTGGAGGGAGGAGAGGGCAGAGCTGGTGCTGGGGAGGGTGAGGGGGCAGGCAGAGGGCAGATGCCAGCACCACTGCAGGAGTGGTGTGGGAAGAGAAATAAAGTGCCAGCAAAGAGAGTTGTCCTGGCAACTGGCTGCTTGTGGGCAGGCAGTGAGACAAAGGCTTGGGGATGTGCTGCAGAGGGAGAGGAAAGGAGGCAAGCCACAGGTGTGCTAAGGGCTTTGTGAATGTAAAGGTCCAAGCGTTTGTTTGCAGTGAGCCCTTTGCACTGAGCTGGCAGCCAAAATGCATGCAAGAGAGTTCCCTGCTGCATGCTGAGGCACAGGTACCATGAGGTGGGGCTGACATCACAAGGACCACCTCTACATTCCTGCTCAGCATCTCAACTGGACTTGCAAAAGCAACTCCAATTGGGCTTCTATGGTGTCCACCAAAACCTAGCCAAGCCTGTGGGAGTGACTATTTCTTCTCCTGCCACCCAGGTCTTAGATGTTTCTGGTGCCAGCGTTTTAGCGAGCGCTATCCCAGACTGCCACGTGTACATCCTGGAGAACTGTGGGCACTCGGTGGTGGTGGAGCGGCCTCGCAAGACAGCCAACCTCATCCTGGAGTTCTTGGCGCTGCTTCACAGCATGGACAACAACAAGAAGCAGGCGTGAGTGTGGCGAGGAGCTGAGCACCCGCACCAAGTCTTTTAAATTGTAAAGTACTGCAGCTTTGATAAGTTCTCAGGGATCTTGTATGAATCGGGGTGAATGTGCCAAAGTCCCTGAGGAAGGCAGAACCACTGATACCTAAACCTATAGCACCACCGGCACAGCGACCTAGGGGTCATTGAGCAACCTCCATAGATACAGGACTGGAAGCAGAATCTCTCCCTTTTCTACTTAGAGATGAAGTAGAGATGAGCTGAAATCACCAAGCGCTAGCCATGCCGTGTCCTGAAGCTCCTTAAGCAGCCGCCCATCGTACCTGACTTACCGGCATGTACTTGTTAATGACATTTACCTAAGCTATAGAACAAGTGTAGGAAGGAGGAAGAATCCTGGACTGACTTAGAATACTTCTACTACTTAGAGTCCACCGCGTTGCATGCTGCCGTGCTGTAAGAGAACCCCAGTGCTCCAGGTGTCTGCTCGAGTGCTCTTTGTCTAGCTCCTTAACTTGTGATTTATGCAGAAAACTCCGGAAACCTTCATGCGTGGAAGTCGATGACTGTACGTGCAAAAATGTTTACACTTTGAGTGGGTTTTTTTTAATCCCCAAACAGCTCCTGTGTGTGTGTATTGCCTTAATGTTGCCCAGGGCAGGGCCTGTGTGGCACAGCCCGCCTTGCCTGGGCGACGGTTCCCCCCTGAGGGTGAACATAGCAGTTGAGAACTGGGGGTGCAGACAGCAGCTTCGCCATTCTTGTGTGATCCAGAGGGATGGAAACTGCCCAGAGAGATTCGGTTCCCCAGCCCAAGTCAGCAATAAGCCTGTGGGCAGGGTTAGGAGTCAGCAAACTCGGGTGAACTCTTGTCTCGGCTCTTCTACCACGTACGCTGCTGAACACACTGATGTAGGTAATAATGAATTCTGTGAATTCTGCAAACGCCAACATCACTGAAACCAGGCATGAAGCGGGGAGCAGGGGGCTGTGGATGTTACCAGGGCAGGGGGCCAGGGCTCCTGGGCTGGCTGGGCAGTGAGGAGGGGGACAGCTCACCTGCAAGGTGCTGGGTGGTGGCATGGAAAGGTACAGTGTGCTTGTGTGTGCTCTCGATGATTGTGACTCCTGACCAAGGGAAATTATCGATGGAAACAGGCGATGCAGACGAGCTACACTTTGCAGCCTGCAGGGCTACGTACGGGGATGGGTCCTGCACCTCCCCAGGGGCAGTTCCTTGCCACAGGTCCCAGGGGCAGAGGGCTGGTCCTGTCTCTACAGGACCCAGAGCTGCTGGAGGGCGAGGTGGCATGCGGTCCTCTTGGAGGCAGAGCAGCAGGCAGCCGTCACCCCTTGGTCACCCTTTGGTCACCCCCAGCCCTCCTCAGGGGCTCACGCCAGGTGCTGCTAGGGCCCACCCGCAGAGTGGGTGTGCACACTCGCGGTGCTGCCAACTGTCTTCTCGCCATCCTTCTGAGGAACCCCAATCTGTACAGGTATCTGAACCTCCCCATTGGCTTCTCTGCCCTTTTTAAGAGAAGAAACGTTGTTCTTTTAGAAAAATCAGAGATTCACTGTTAATTGCTCGATTATTGTTTCTACTGCAGGAGTTGTTTTGGAAAAAAAAAAAAAAAAAGCAAACAAAAAAAAAAAGCTGATAGTTTTATGTGGTAAAAGGCAGAAATTTTTGTTGGGTATCTGTATGGTTCCTCATATGCCACCGATTGCTGTACACAAAGGATTTCTATGGCTATTAAAATCTAGTGATTTAAGGAGTCCACTGTGCATTATTTTTTCCTTTGAGGAAGAAGGGCTGCTCCCACATTTTCAGCTGCTGCTCCCTTGCCGTTGAGCCTCCAGCCACCTCCCAGGTAAGGCTGCCTCCCTGGGCATTTGACAACAGGTCCTACTTCTCCTGGTGGGTTTGGGTGTCCTTTGGGCAGAGTTGAGGGAACCACAGGTTGAACCCTCAGTGGATTCTGGTCACAGCATGGATAGGCACTGGGAACCTGCACATAGCCAGAGCATCCTGGCATGGCAGGAGGGAGAGACCTCATTGGATTCAAAATATTTTTGTTACAACCCAGTCCACTTTCCCACAGAACAGCTAAGGAATTTGACCCAAAGTCCTTTGCAGACCTCTCTCTTCTGACCCAATTTTCTGTTTCATGGCCTCAGCAACAATAAATATTTTTACAAGCAAGGGTATTGCTTAATGCTTGTAATTTAAGAATGATGGGCCCAATCAGTCAAAGTTAGGGTTCAACCTGAGGTACAGTGAGCCTTGAAATGACTCTGTGTTCAACAGTTAATTTGCACGCTGGGCTCTGGATTCTGCTCACTTTGGGTCACTGGGATTATTTTCTGTATCCTCCCTGGACTGTGTTGCAGATTAATCTGTTTGTGATACAACCTTGAAAATCTTGATTACAAATAGAAAATGTATTTGCAAATATTTGGCTGAGCATACACCCACTCTAACATTGCAGACCTCTTTGAGAGAGACTGGAAAGGTCAGTATATTGTGAGCAGGTTTGCAAACAGGAGTTGTGCAAATACTCTGCTGAAGCAAAGTTTGTGTCACAGGTTACTCATTCAAGTCACTGTCTTCTGTTCCTACAGGAAGACTCATGGAGGTAGAGGTTCATAGAAAAGCTAGGTAAGGAGTTGACCCCTGGTTGTTACAGGTCGTGCCAAGGTTGATTCATTGCATCCTGCAATCAGGCTGCAAAACACGACAGGCTGGCTTGCTAATACATCTAATGATGCCTCAGAGCAAGGTGTTTTGCTGCTGAGCATCTAGGCCTGTGATGGTGCCTGTTACCCTTGCCTGGGGTGTCTTCAGGAGTAGAAAGGATGGAGTTGGTGGCAGCAGCTCCTGGGGACTCAGTATGTGCCCAGCTGCCGTTGCAGGGGAAAATGTGGTGTCCTTGAAATATAGGCATCCAGGGAAGTCTTGGCTGGGTCCTGCTCCACACAGCTGTAGCCAGATGTTTGTCTGCCGTGGAGAAGTATCTTTCTCCCATTTTTCAAGCAAAGGAGAATAACAGCATCTGTGGCCTTGAGGAGGGACATTCACCAGCTCTGTGCAGCACATCCTCAGAGTGATGTCTAGGGGGTCTGGCACTGTGGTTTGGGTGCTGCCATGGGTGTCTCCCACCCCAGGAGCCCATCACCCAGCTGAACCTTCCTCTGACTCAGTGCATTTCACAACCCTCTTAGATACAAGCTGTTTTCCCCACAGAAGCCTGGATGGGAGCACGTTGGGGCACTGTGGGAGTGTGATGGTTTGATGCTAATCGGAATATTTTAATGAGAGAAATTAGATCACTGGCTGTGCAAAAGGAAAATAAGGTGATGTCTATATTGCCCACTCGTTCTGCTGAGCCCTATAAAAACACAGACACAACCACAGATAAGAGAGTCTCTCTGCCTGAACCACTCCAGGGAGGAGGTATCACAGCCCCTGTATCTCAGGTCACACGGGCGGCACACACTGCTGCAGCCTGTGGCTGCCCCATGCTGTGACCGACGGTCTACTGCTTGGACCCTTCGGCTGAGACTTTCGGCAAACACAGTGAAAACAGAAAGGGTCTGGTGCGTGTTGGGGTTTGGGCTTCTGTTGGTTTTCCCTCTGGGAAGCCCTTTTCTAAGCGCCAGCCTGTTGGGGGCAGTTTGGTATCATTCGCTGCGCTAGCACTGGTGCCTTCTGCCTGCCGTTCCCTGCCCAACAGCGCTGCCTGTCTGCCGCGTCTCACCCGCAGCTTCAGACGTTCCTTTTGTACATAGAACCTTTGTCTTCAGCCTTTTTTAGTGGTTTCTTTTACATGCCCAGCCACTGGCTGTGCCCGGGGTGCTCTGACACGGGCTCTGGCCGCTGCCCGACGGCAGGTGCCCGGCACAGGGAGTGCCATCTCACCGCTTGCTTTTCTTTTAATCCCACTCTTTCCCAGAAACCTGTTTTGCTGGGTAGAGCAGAGCCCAGCCCTGGTGTGCTGCTCTGTTGGTTTTATTTGTTTTCCTGCATTCCGGGAAAAGCTGGACAGGCACACTGGGTGAGCTGGCAGGTTTCTGGTAACAGCAGAGGGATTTTTCTTCCCTGCAAAGGGGTTTGCAGGGCATTCCCCCAGCCCAGGCTCGGCACCGCCTCAGTGCAGGTCACCTGCATCCCTTGGGTGGGTAACACAAAGTCCTTGCAAGGCATAAGGCAAGTACGGCTGTAGGGGAGGCTTCACACAAGCTCGCCGTGGCCTCTGCCTTTGCTACCCAAGTGCTGGGGAAGCCCAGGAGAGCTCAGGCACCCCAGGCAGAGTCTGTGTCTGTGCCCTGAAAGAGCAGCCTGTGCTGCTCTGCAGTCTCTTCATGGGATAGCAGTAATGTAAGACTGGGAGAAACCTTTTGAGATCATCCAGGCCATCCCTAGATCGCCTTCTGCATCAGCTCCAAATCACCCCACTGGTCTTGGGTATCCCACCACAGCTACCTGGGAGGTGCCACAGGGTGTCCTACTGAGCATCCTGAATCTCTGCTGAAATTTGAGCTTACTACTTTTCACATGCCCATTGAATGCATGTTTGTAACTCCTGCAGTGCCCTCCTTGCATGTTTGCAGACTTGCTGTGTCCAGAATAAAACCCCGAAGGCTCTGCCAGGTGCTCCTCCTCTATCCAGAGGGGTAATGAAGGCAGCTGGGCAAACTGTGGGTTCAGACTTTGGCTTCAAACAGTGAGTATCTTGCTTCATGAGTGTGTTAAGGGCAAATAACCTGTCAGTTTGGGTTTTAAATAAATAGACAGTAACAATAACAACAACGACTCTCCCAGCCACCCTAAATGACTTTGTGCAGCCTGTTAGTCACCTTGTCCTGCAGTCTTGCTCTCTGGTCTGCCTTTGCACACTGATCATTTGTGCCTAAGAGCAGAATCCTGTTTGTTGGTCCTTCTAAACCTGCATCCTCCTTTCTCCCCTCCTGCTTCCTTTTGTCCACTTGCCAAGATTACCTGTATCCTGCCCCAGCTCTCCCGCGTACCTCTTAGGACAGGCTCACCTGTGTATTCGTTAAGTACCCTGCCCTTCAGCACAATTAGTGAGCTGCTGACAGAGCTGTGGAGAACAGTGTGTCTTCTTCTGCTTTCACATGGAACCACTGGTAACAAGTGAGAAGAGTTTTGCTGCATGTTCTGCAGCCAGCTTGCAGGTTCAGTTGATCTTGAGTTTCCCTATTTTTCCAGTAAGAATTATAGAGTCTTGCTTGACAAAAACCCTACTAAAGAAATAGAGTTCCTGCTGCTCTCTCGTTGCCTTGGGAGTCTGTTACCCTATTGCAAAAGAAAATTGATCTGGAGTAATGTGAGTCATACTTCTTATCTACCACCTTGCTGGTTTCTAGGTGCTTTGCCTTTTTCCCTGTTCCTAACCTTTTCTGGAATACTATGGGGACCACCTCCAGGTTTGATGGCTGCAACAGCTATCTGCCATAGGGGAAATAACCCTCAGTGATGTCTGGTTAGGAAATATTTGAAGTCCTGGCTTTGACCCCACAGGCAGGAGAGAGGTCGCTGGCCTGTTTGGAGAACCAGGTGAAGGTTGCCCTCTGGAGAAGCAGGGCTGGTTGGCACCACGGATGTCAAGGATGGGGACATCATCTGTTTTGTGCCCATGGGGTCCCCATCCTCGACAGGTATAGCGTCACCAGTTTCAACACCCCAGATTTCCAGCGCTGTGGTGAAGTGGCACCAGGTGGCAGCAAGTGACCAGCATGGGGAGATTGCAGCACCCCAGGGGGAGCAGAGGGGAGCCCTGATGCTGCACCCCTCCACTTCCAAACCGTATCCAGCCCAGCCCAGCACCTCGCTGGTGTCCTGCTCTTTGCTTTGGGCTGATGCCTGGGCAGGGTCTGTCTGCTCTTTCTATGGGAGTGGAGTGGTCCCTACATCCCTAACCTGTGTGTCACCAGTTCAGGGGCAAAGCCCAGCATTCCTGTCTTGTGTTTGGAGAACGGTGCTCTCAGGGTCAAACTGTCTCCTTCCATAAGATGGCCAGACTTTGAAGTTTAAGGGCAAGTCACCCCTGAAAGGAGTTAAATCATTAACTTGTTTTTCAAGAGCCTTGATTTGCCCCTTCACGGTCCTGGAAAACAGATCGGGAAGGCTGTTTCTTAGCGCTGGCTCAGGGTGGAGGGTAATGTAAAAGGGAAAAAGCAAGGGGTGCTGGCCAGGGACATTGCCGGGAGTCATGTCAGTGTATGCACCCCCTCCCACAGGGAGGCTGGAGGAGAAGGGGGCAATGTGTGCAAGATCAAGCCCCCCGTACCCTTGGAGAAGTAATGTGAGATCTGCCATCCCACCCAGCTCAGCAGAGCCTGTGCTGCATTCTCCTCCTGGCGTCTGTAGCCCCTGCGCCACTTCCAGCATTTCCCGTCTATGCAACCGGAGTGGCACGGCCAGGGGGGCTCCAGCAAATGCCCCTGCGGTGCTTGACCGCCGAATTCGAGATGCACCTGGCCACAGGCTACCTGGAAGCTGTCCCCGTGTGACCGTTCAGCTGCCTTTGCGGTTAGCTGCGTTTGAGGCGGAGCAGGCAGCTCTGGGCGGAGGCTTGCGCGGTGCCGGCGCAGAGCGAGGGGGATCAGCAGCCTCTTCCTGTTGTGCAACCACCCTGCAGCCCACGAGAATTTTTGGGAGATTTGTCAAGGCTTTTGTGTTTCCAGATAACATTTATTTGCTTGTTTTGGGCCTCGCTTTCACGGGACAGGGATTTAAATAGCACAGGCTGACAGAGAGTACAAACTTTGCCTGGTCTATCCTGAGGGCTGTATCCTGCCCTGGGGGCTCCTGTGCCTACACCACAGCCCTCACCTGCCTGGGCCTGGCTTCCCCTGAGCATGGCTCCCCTCTCCTGTTGGCTCTGGAGTTTGTATTCTGGCACAAACGTTATTTATGGTCTCACCTGGCAGCCCACATGTGTTCCTGCCTTTATGTAACAGTTCAGCCCTGGGTATGAGCCAGCCCATCCATGCCCTGCCTTTCTGGGGCTTTGGCTACCAATGCTTCATACCAGACCAACTTGAGCTGTGGCTAGGGGATGGCTCAACTTCTCCCACTTGTGTCCCAGGCCCCCGCTCAGCTGTGCCCATGGGGCTTCAGGCTCCTCATCAGGCAAGGCTGAGATGTGATCTCCTTTCTGCTCCAAACCTGTCCCTTTGCCATTTTTCTGCTCCCCAGTTTCTGCTTTGTCATCTCCTGGTTGATGCTGGGGTGCAGTTGGGGCCCAGAATAAGACACAGAGCTGCATGCCCTAACCATTGTCTCCTAGCAAGACCCTTATTTAATTATTTCATGTTTTTTGGCAGTGCATTCCCTTGACCTTGCTGTGTTTCTGCTTGTAGCTCCTGGAGCAGGTTCAAGGGGTGCAGGGTTGGGGGGGGCAGTGTATGCCTCAGCATGCAAGAGGACAGCAAAGTTGGTGGCCATGGGCCTTAAACTTCCTAGGGTGCAGGTGCCCACAATATGTGGTGGGGAAAGGCAGTGTAAAGCTGCAAAGAGCAGGGTGTAGAGCAGAGTGCAAGGCGTGTGGCTGAGATGCTGTCTGTGGCTCAGCAGGTGTCAGGGCACAGGCAGTATATAGAGAAACCCTGGAAAGGTTCCTAATTCTGACAGGAGCTTGGTACCCACTGGCATCCCAGCTCTTGCAGGGTGAAGCTCATGGTGCCGTTGGCATGTGTACTGTCCCCAGACTGGGGTACTCCTTCAGCACTGGGGTGCAAGTCAGCCCACTCTTCATCTCCTTGTGCTCGGGCATTGAGAGCTGGTAGCAGAAAGGCTGCAGGGAGCAGCTGTGCATGGCTGGTGATGAGGGGCTGTGGGATAGGCCAGATGGTCTCCTTGCCCTCTTGCTTTTGGGTGGGTGCTGTGGAGAAGGAATGTTCTCCTCCCGCTGCCTCCAGCCCTCATGCCACACCAGTGGTCCACCAGCAAAAGGCAGGCAGCTCATGAGAAGTATCCAGGGTTGGAGCAGGAGCAGAGGGTCAGATGAGACAAGAAGCAGCCACCTGCAAAAATCTCTCTGCTTTTTCAAGATACTTTAGGTCATCCCCATGGCCCCCAGGAGCTCGGTCACCATGCCCTCGTGCCGAACATGCTTAGAAACCAAGCACTTTATCACCTGACTGCCCTGCAACCCTGGGACGCTTCTCTGGGTGGGTTTGCCTTTAATTGAGTGAGTGAAATCCCTGCCAAAAGAGCAGCTCAGGGTCGGCTCCAGCTTTCCTGGTGCTATCCTGTGCCAGGCACAGGAGGAGGGAGGCCAACATCTTGCCCTGCTGACCGAGGGAGACTGGTGCTCAAAAGGCCACCAAGGGCTGTCAGGCACTGTGCCCAGGCAAGGCCATGTATTAAAAACCGCCTGTGTCAGCAGCGGGGCTGTGGGTCACTCCTGTCACTGGGAAGGTCGTTGGCTGCTTTTCCCCCACCACAAACAGCACAGAAAGCTTCCTTGATAAGAACTGCTGTAAATCAGAAGCGGAGCCACAACCAGCAGCTCTCTTGGGATGTGCCCTCATATCCCAGACATCAGGGACACAGTGTGACATCTGCGTGACTCTGCAGCATGGTTGTGACCGAAACTTGTTCTTATCACACTTGTACCTCTCCCCACGACAGGGCCATGGCTGTTGTTCTGGCCCCCAATGCCTAGGGCGACAAAGGTTGGTGTGTGCAAGGCCTCCCAGACACAAGAAGCAAAGAGGTTTGTCTAAGATTTAGTCACTGGGGATAGATGCTGCTCTGCCAGGAGCATTACTGTGGTTGGAGCAATTCCTGCTGCTTTATCATAGAATCTGCCAGGCTGGAAGAGACCTCCAAGCTCATCCAGTCCAACCTATCACCTAGCCCTAGCCAATCAACTGGACTAGGCACTAAGTGCCCCATCCAGTCTTTTCTTGAACACTTCTAGGGACAGCAACTCCACTACCTCCCTGGGCAGCCCATTCCAATGCAAATCACTCTCTCTGTGGAGAGCTTCCTCCTGATATCCAGCCTATGCCTCCTCCAGCACAAGTTGAGGCTGTCTCCTTGTTCTATTGCTGGTTGCCCGGGAAAAAGAGACTGACTCTCACGTGGCTGCAACCTCCCTTCAGGTAGTTGTAGACAGCAACAAGGTCACCCCTGAGCCTCCTTTGTTGCCAGCAGGAGCCAGATCCCCATTTTCAGGATCTGTGCCACCTCCCACCCTTAGGCATCCTCATATCCTCCAGTAATCTGTCCCAGGGTCTGTGCTGTCCTACCCACAGCCATGCCAGAGCCATGAAACCTAAGAGCTGGCACTGGATGCCTACTCCCTGCTGCAGCCCTGCCAGTGCTGCCTTCAGCATAGTCAAACTGTGGTCGTTAAAACCTGTCCAAGCACTTGTGAAGTGGATCACAGGCTGGACTGATCAGCACAGCTTAGTGTTAACATCATCTAGAAATTCCCTCTTGGAAACTTGACTCACAGCAGCTCGCTGCTTTACCCTGTCCTGGTTGTGGGGCTGGCAGCTTACAGGATAAGTCACTTGCCCAAGGCAGCTGCTGCTGAAATCTCCTTAGAAATTTCCTTAGATGTGGCCAAACCCAGTCATGTCATCATCTCTGTATAACTATAAATTACATAAAATCTAAAAGAAAATAGTGGATATTAGTGCAGGTGCTGGGTCCATGTGAAATGAATTTGGGCATACCTGGCCTGGCCTGGGGCATTCTCACACCTCTCCCAGATCCTGTCCTACCAGGACCCTGTGCCTCCAGAGCTCATTCATGGAGCTGAAGTGAAGGGGAAACACATCCATGAGGTAAATGTTCCCCTTCTATGTTCCCCCCATGGATTCATTTGACTGTTCTGGAGGAGTGAATGGCAGCTCCACAAGTTTGCCCAATGGGAAAAGCCTCCCAGCTTCACTGGTTTGTTTTCTGTGGTAGCTCCCCCTGCCAAACATCTCATTACAGGGTGAGTTATTGTGTTTGATATTTTTAGATGCTCAGCACAGCAAACACAAACACTCACAACGTTATCATTAAAGCAACTCTTTTGGCAGTTGGATGTTGCCAAGCTGGAGCTTTTGATTTAAAACCTCCTTCCCACGATGCTTGTGTCCTGTCCCAGCGAGGACACAGCTATGTTGAGAGGGACAGGGTCCCTATAGGTACATACCCACCCTTCCATGGGACAGAGGAGCTCAGGGGATGTGGTCAGGATGGGCTCTGAGACCTGTGAATCTGGAGCTGTGAGCTCCCTGTGCCGCTGCTCCCCCAAGCAGTGGGGACAGGAGTAGACCCTCTGGTCAGGCAGGCTGGCAAAATGACACTCGGCATGTCAGGGCTTGTCCTGCTGCATCTGCTGTGCCCTCAGTGCATCTGAGTGCTTCTCCATTGTGGGAGTCACTTGTCCCAGAACCTGGCTCTGCCCTGACAGGTTGAGCAGAGCCTGCCTGAGCCAGCAAAGCCTATTTTCCTCCACAGGCTGAGAGACGAGTGTAAATATATCCTTGTTATCTTCCACTTGATCCAAATCAACATCGGCCCCAGCTATAAATAGCTCTTTGTGTGTCTAGGTGGATCAATGTTGGAACAGGCTATCAGCAGGGGCTCTGGGATTGGTTTGCAGGGAATGGGAGCTCGGTGGGGTCATTGTCCTCCAAGGCAGCTGACCCTGCTGCAAGGCCTCTCTCTGCCAGGCTGCAAAGTTACTGCTGAGCAGGGCTGAGGGGCTTGCTGTGCTGGGGAGGGCTGCACCCCCAAGGTAACAACGTGCACATGGGCAAGGAGCTTCTGTTCCATTGCAAAACAGGTGCCAAAAATAGTCTGGGATGAGCTCTGAATCAACACTGCCTCCATGCACCCTCACTGACATGAAGCCTCGTGCAGCTCGTCACCTGAAAATCCCCTGACACAGTTTGGGCTGCAGGACCCTGGCCTGAGGTGCCACTGCAGGCCTTCTGCCTGTTTTCATCCTGCATGCACTCTCACCTGGTGCTGGTGTGCCGTGCCGTGCCGTGCTGTGCTGTGCCACCCAGGGCTTGCTGCAGCCTCTGTGGTGCCCCTCAATGGCCAAGGGCAGGCTGCCAGCACCCCCTAACTTAATAACTTCACCCCAGGTTTGGCAGCTCCTTTGTACCCACCCCTGCCCCTCCTCCCAGCTGAAAACACAGAGGAAGCTTTGGGACAGAGGCAGTGTAAGAAACCCTCCTTGTGAGGCAAGAGCAGTGGCATTGGGTGGGTGGGTGAAGAAGAGTCTGGGCAGTGGGAATGGGAACCTGCTCTGCTCCAGCAGGTTAAGGAGGAATTGCTGCACCCTCGGCTCAGCCACTGGGAACAGCAGAACGGGACAAGTCCTTGCTTTCACAACTCTGCCCATGTGCCAGGAATGGGCTGCTGCCCCCTCACAGCGTGACCACCTGCCCTCATCCTCATCACCATGGAGCAGTGCCAAGGCAGTGCATTTCCTCTGGCCTGGCTGGAGGATGCCTGGTAGCAGTGGCAGCTGCATGCCTGCCGCCTGTGCTCAGCCCAGCTGCTCCAGACTGGGAACCCCTGGCACTGGCATGCTGGGTGGGGGGAAACGATGCCAAGATCTGCAGAGTGCAACTGGGGTGCCTGGCCCTCGTTCTGGTGTCACCAGGCACAGGCAGCAGGAAGGCAGGAGCCACACAGCAACCTGGCACGGCAGCAGCCGCTGTGCCACCTACTAGCAGGTGTGGAAAACAGTGCAGTAGGTGCTGCTGTCAGAGTGAGCCCCCAGCCTGGGACAGTTTCGGGGTCTGGGGACACAAGCAGTCCTTTGCAGAAGGGCTGGCCCCGCGCTGGCTTTGCAGCAGTGGCAGGGCAGGGAGCCCAGGGGCTTTCCTGTGCCTCACGCTGGGCACTGGCCAGAGCCCTCACACTCGCTCCTCTCCACACTGAAATTAGCTACCATCAAAAACCAGCCGGGGGAAAAAAAAGACAAGGAGAGGCTTTGTTTACTTGAATCAAAAATAATTTGTGGCCATGCATCTTCTTCCAAGGCAAACAGAACAGGAGCCTGCTTGTGCTAATTTGGGAAGCTGAAAGGGAGTCAAATGAAAACATGAACCTCTGACAGGGAGACAACTGATCTCTCCGGCTAAAATAGAGCCATGAACGCCGGTCAGCTTGAGCTGCAGGAGCTGGGAAGGGCAGGGAAGGTGAGGTGAAGTCGAGGGCAGCGGGAGGAGCACAGCCACTGTGCTTAAGCGCTGGCAAGAAATGATAACATCGTCCTGTGCTGAGCCCTGTGCCAGCAGCCAAGGCCAACCTGTGCCCCCAGGTGGGCAGGGCAGGACGGGGGCGTTTGGATGGGTGAGGTCTACTTCTGCAATGGCTCATTTGCTTCCCCAGGCTCTGTCCCAAGAGAGATGAAACCCCCCAAGAGCTAATGTGTATGGTCAGGATTGCAGGAGGTGAAGCGTTACCTCCTGTCACACCATCTCTCATGAGACCCTAAGTGGCTGTTGGTGTCCCCAACATGGGAACAGGCTTCATTATCCTTATTAGTGGTGGTGCAACCCGGGGACCACCTTGCAAAATCTGCAGAAGGGTGTGAGGTGGTGGCCCCCCTGATGTGGCAGTGGATGCACCATGGGGAGAGATTCAGGCGCTGCTGCTGCAGGATGTCCTCTTCGGCTCTGTTCCCACTGCAGCTCCCCTGTGTGCCTCAGGCAGCCAGTGGAAGAAGCCCCGAGCTGGGAAATGCCATTCTGTGATGCAGGGCAGGGAGCTGAGCTGAAGCAGAGGTGGCTCCAGCTCACCGTGCTGCCAGGTGAGGTGGCAGAACTCATCTCCTCCATTTGAAGCTGAGTGTCACTGTATGTCTACTGAAAAGCCTCTGGTGGGTGACTGTGCTGCTGTCACCTGCTGTGGGGGGAAGTCTGACCGTGGGGAGCTAGGGAAGAGAACCAGCTGCTTTTGTGAGTGTGGTGATGTGTTTGGGCAGCAGGCAGCAGTGGGTACATGTGTGTGACATTCATACCTGCCATGGGAACAGCATGGGCTCTCCTAGGCTCAAAGTCAACCTATTCTAGCAGGTGTCCATATGCTCTGGGGATGGGACACCTGGGAAACACCCTCAATGTCAACTCTATTAAGAGCTGAGAGCCTCCCAGTGCTGCAAAACACTGAAGGAAACCATCTGCAGTGTGTTGGAGAGGATGGGACCCCATCATGTCTGATAGGGCAGGACAGGGGTGGAGGGCCAGCCACCAGGCTTACTGGGGCTGCTCTCATGCAGCTGCAGGAACATCCCCTGTTAGGGAGGTTACTGGGCTCAGCCTTGCTCAGCTCCAGCCCCACTGCAGCTTTCCTGTGGCCAAAAGCAATCACAAAGTTTCTCACAGGATCAGGCACTTAATAGCAGCACCTGGCCTCTCCTCCACACCCTCCTGGGAAATGGGCAAGGTCCTGCCTGCAGTGCTGACTGTGAGTAGGACTAAGCCTGCAGTGGTGAGACACCAGGGAGCAAAGTAGAAGGGGGCACAGAAGCTCCTTGTCAGCAATGCTAGAAATTGTTCTCCTAAGTTTTCTGAACTGACAACAGAGCTGAGCTTTGGCTGTGCAGGGATGGTAGCCCAGCTGATGGAAGGGCTTTGAGCTAAAGACAATTCATGTTCCCAGGAAGGAGCAAACTTCAGCCCTATGTTTTCAAGCAGAAATGTGCTGCCTTCTTAACTCCCTCACTTGAGGGGGTTGTAACTTGGCACGGTTTGGCTTCACCTCCCCACCTGCCCTCTGTGGAGGTGGGGAGGAAGTCCCATCTTGCAGAAAGTGATTAATTGCTTGCCAGTATTTTTAGCCAGCAAAGACTAAAATTATCTGAAATTGGAGCAAAGGGGAAAGCAGTGCTGGGGAGGTCAGAGCTTCAGGGGCAGCTGTCTGAACTGGGCTCCTGGGTACACACCCAGCTGGAGCTGCAGGAATGAATACCAAGGAAAACAAGTGCATGTGCAAAACCCAAAGCAAACAAAGCCACCCACGCCCCCGAATTCTGCACCTCTGTTAATGACAGGACAGGCTGGCTCCCAGGACAGCTGGCACAGGTCAGTGCTCCAAAGAAACCCTGTGTGCATCTGTCCATGACAGCTTCTTAAAATAACCAGATAGCAAGTGTGTTTAGTGCAAAGAGACTAATCCAAGAGCAGTTCCTCTTCGGTGTGATCCTGAAGGGGAGGGCTCTAGGAGAGCTGTGCAGACCTGCCAGTTGAGCTGCAGCATTGCCTCACCCATCTCACCACGGACCAAGATGTTTTGCGAGGTTGAACCAAACAGGCTTCTCTGAAAGCCATGAGTACCACCCTGACTTCTTCACCTGGGCTGAATGTAGGCTGATGTCATCTCTAATTGCACCCTAAGGGTATTTCTTTAACCTTAAGATCTCTCGATCTTCCAACAAGTGCAGTTAATTGCTAACAGAAGCAGAGAGTTGTGGGATGCCAGCCCTGATGCAGGGAAAGAGAGGAGTCAGAGTAATGTAGCATTCCTTTCTTCTCAGGTAAATAGGCAGTACTTCCTCAAAAACCCAAACCCAACAAGCTCCCCACCGAACAAGAATGCCGCAGTGACGATGCTGGCTACACTCTTGGAGAGATCTTTGAAAGCTCTATCACGATGTAACTGCAGCTGGAGGCAGCTACCAGGTAAGGGGTAGGGATGATGAGGGGATGTGGCAGAGGGGGCTGCTGGGCTGGCAAGGTGGCCAGGGGGCTACACAAATTGCTGTGCCAGTTTTCAAGCAGGGCTTTTCCCTGCAGCAAGCGCTGGCTGCCAGTCACTCCTCCCTGCCCTGCCCTTCCAGCAGTGGGGCTGAGCTGGATCAGCCTGCAGCTGCCCCTAGGGATCCCATCAGCACTTTGGTGATGACCTCTGGCTCGACCCTAGTCTTGGGAGCAGCTCACCATAAGAGTGGAGTTCTTCCTTGGATTGTTCCCATTTTCCTCTGGCCATTATAACTGCCTCTGGTCAGGAACACCAACAATATATACCCATGGGGCATGTTCCCCACCTGATGTTACTGAGACTGTCCCCAGACCCTTTTCACTGACAAGTTCTATCTAAATTACCAGCAGTAAACCCATATTCCTCCTATGAAAGTGACAGCACCTCACATGGGGACTTGCCTGCTGCCCCTGCCCTGCATGACAGGCTGCAGGTGTGCAGGAGGAACCCATGGTGGCATGCAGCTGTGATGGGTGCTTGCCCACAGGGACTGGTTTTGCAGGGCATGAGTCCTGCTGCTCCCTGTTGGGTGCACAGCCCCCAGGAGCTCCTGGGATGGGGTGGGACTGGATCATGGTGCAGTTCCTCACTGTGCCAGGCAGCCTGAGAAATGTGGCTGCTGTTTCAGGCAGAGCCTTGGCAAGTCCTGTTACATGCCGGTGTCAGCTGGTGCAGAGGTGGACAGCACAAACCCCTGGAGGATGACAGAGCTGTGAGCATCCCTGAGAGGATACACTGCATCTTCTGGGTGGTCACTGCAGCTGGTCATCCCTGGGCTTGTACTAAAACCACAACTCCATAGAACCATACAATTGCTTTGGTTGGAAAAGCCCTTTAAGATCACTGAGCCCAGCTGATGCCCTGACACCACCATGGCCATTAAACCACAACCCAAGGTGCCATGTCTGCGCGATTTTGGACACCTTCAGGGACAGCAACTTCACCACCTCCCTGGGCAGCCTGTTGCAATGCCTCACTGCTCTTTCAGTAAATAATTTTTTTCCTAATTTCCATGGCTGGCAAAAAGCTGGTGGCAGCAGCTGGGGAAATGATTGCTCCTAGAGACCCTGAGAGGAAACCTCCTCAGTGTGGGGCATGAGGGAGCACAGCCCGGCCCAGGGCTGCTTGGCAGGCTAGAGGCACAGTGATGCATCCTGCGGGGCGGGCTGTGGCCGTCACTGGAGCAAGAGCTGGTGTAATCCAGAGTTGGTGCCAGGGTGGTGTGGCTCAGCCTGCCCGGGACAGAGGCCCGCGGGGTGAGCAAGTCTCTCAGGGAAGCCATCCTCTGGCTCCAGCGGCAGATGGCTCCGCAAGGCTTTTTCCTGGAAAATCTGTAGGCGTTTGCCTCAAGCCATTTCTTGGGGAAAGAGAGCACAGCCTGATCCCTGCTGAGCTGCACGGCAGCGAGCTGATGGCACACCCGCTGAGGTCACCCTCCCCGTGCAGGACGCCGCTGCCTTCCATGGCATCAGCACATGGGGATGCTTTGTAAACCACGGTCCCTGCAGCCTGAACCGTTCCCAGCACGCAGGACCCCATGCCGGGGGGTCGTGAGTGTGCCTGGCCGGCTGTGGGGGGAAGAGGCTTTGGGGTTTGCTCCGTGCGTCACTAGCCCAGGGAGCTGACTTCTCCGTGGCTTCTCCCCAGCACACTGGCAGCTGAGAGCCAGTTGCGTTTGTCCCCTCCGCTGTGCCCCAAGTGATGGGCAGTGGTGGCTCCCACCCACGCTCAGGCAGGGGAAAGTGCTGCTCTGTGCCTTGTTCCTCTCTGAACCCCTTGTGGCTACTGCAGAGGACTGAAGGCTTTGACTCACTGATAGCAGCACAGCAGGGCAGGAGCAGGTTCTGTGTGCACAAGTGAATCCTAGCGTGGGCACAAGGGCAGTTCCCTTCTCCTCTCTGCTTTTGTGTGTACAAGTGAATCCTAGCGTGGGCACAAGGGCAGTTCCCTTCTCCTCTCTGCTTTTGTGTGCACAGGTGAATCCTAGCGTGGGCACAAGGGCAGTTCCCTTCTCCTCTCTGCTTTTGTGTGCACAAGTGAATCCTAGCGTGGGCACAAGGGCAGTTCCCTTCTCCTCTCTGCAAGAGCCCTTGCTGCTGGGCTAGGAAAGGTTAATTTCCTTGGGCATATTATAGTCTATTAATTAGGTAACAGACACCATTTGCTGAAGTTTGAGTTTCACCTGCCAGTAATGTCAAACAGAGGTCAGTCTCTTGGCTCCCCTGCCCTGCCTGCCCTCCTTTAAAGGCTGTGCTCCATGAAGCCATTATGGGGGCAGTGGGGATTTCTTTGCTGCCTGCTCCTCTCTTGGCATGGGTAGGTATAGGTCTTTGTGCTGCAGAAGCTTCTCTTTGGGGTCTCAGGAGTGGGGAAGAAGGTCTCCAAAACATCTTCCAGCATCCTGGTTTAAGGCACTGTTGGGGTTGGGGTGACCTTTGCATCGCTCCATGCTCAGGATGCAGTTTTGCCAGGCAAGAGAGGGAGTGTGTGCTGCTGGCTGGCACAGCAGTGGGATAGCAGCGCTGGCCACAGCCCATCCCTGTTCCCAGCAGGTCCGTGGCAGTTTTTGCAGCCTAGAAACATTGCACTCCCAATACTGGGGGTTAACAAATGTACTGAGATGGATCAGATTAATGACAGCAGCTTCTTTATGGCCTGGAAAGGCATAGAGCCAAGGGCTGGTGTTATGGAGCTTTGAGGACCCTGCTGGGGGTGTCCCACAGCCTCACCAGCTGTTGGGGACCCAGAGCATGTGTCCAGGGAGTGATAGGATGCAGCCCAGTGAAATCCTGGCATAGGTGGCTGGGGAAGGCCCACTCCAGCCCAGATGGAGAAGAGCCAGCTGCCTTGTGAGGGCTCACTGTCTCATTGCCAACGAGTCTGCTCACCATTGCAGCTCTCCTCTCTTATTTCAATTTGCTTTTCTGGTTTGCTGCATTGTTGTTTTGTTCTGAAAGAGCTTTAGGAGGCTGCTTGTGCCCAGCCTACTGGGAAGAAGTGAGGCCACCCCTCCACTCTCTTTGATCCCTGGCGTTAGGAGGGTTTTCTTTTCCCTCTTTACTTTAGTGCTTTGATGTCCTTACAATTTATTTTTGCAGCAGAGTTGTTTTCTTGATAAAATGGAAATGTTTCCTGTGGGTGGCTTTAGAATGAAAGACTGAGCAAGAAGGCTAAAAATAGCCACTCATGAACCACTGGTTGCATGAGCCACTGGGCAGGGGCTACCTGCCTGCAGAGATGGCAGGGGCACCTAGTGGTCCCCGGGACCATGGCTGTAGAGACTCTCACTAGTGGTTAACCCTCCCTGCACAAGAGCACATGGGCTGGTTTACAGGCTCAGATCTGGGCTGCTTTTTTCTGATTATGCTGTGTTGGGGGCAGAGATGAACCTCCTGCCATTATGAGCCCTCACTGACTGAGGTACACTGAGATTCCCCATAGGACCACTGCTAACATCATGGAGCGTACAAGAGAAAAAGAAAGCCCAGGGCTGATGGGCAGGATGAAGCTAAAGGGCCATAACTCAGCAGCTGAGTCTGCCCAGGCCCTGCATGGCTGGCAGCCCCAGACTCTCTCCCCAAGAGTGCACCAAAGGCTGCCTTCACAGGAGATGGATGCATCCTGCCTAGGACACGGCTGTCAGCCTATACCCACTGGAAGTAATGCTGCTGGGAAGAGCTCTCCTGGTGATGCTTCTCTTTACTTGAACCAGCTGCCCTGCTAGCGGGAAGGTTCAGCACTGTTTACCCTGTTGACTCATCTTCTTCCCTTTCATCTTCTCTCAGATGTAGCTTATTATACAGGACTATAAATAGAGCCTGCTCCTGGTTACATGTGCCCAGCTCTCACCGCTGTCAGCCAGGCGTGACGCGAGCAGAGAGCCTTCTGGCAGGGATGCCTAAGCCCTGGGGCTGGGCTGGGCCTACCTTCTTTTTCATTTTGCTGACAATATCTCTGTGGGTGCTTCTGATTGAATTTCACCACACTATCCCTTTCTGTTGCTCACCTGCTCCAAGTCCTGACCCCAAGATCCTACTGCCATGTGCCAGGGCCCTGCTGAGCAGCTCCCGCTGTTCTGGGGCTGCAGAGTAGAAATGTCCAGGTTCTGAACTTGCTCTGCAGCAGCTGTGAGTGGCTGGGTGGCATAGCAGATCAGGGACAGGGATGATGCAGCCATTTGGCAGCCTGTGCTTCATATGCATCTCAACAGGATCCAACACGGTTCCTGAGTGTGGCTTCAGAGCCCTGTGACAGGGGTGGCAGGAAGACCACCACAGGAGCTTTATTCCCTGTGTAGGTGCTCTCAGGCTGCGATCAAGTCACCCTGTAGTCATCTCTGACAAGGAAGTGAGTGCCAGGCAGGCCAGCCTGGCACAGCAACACTGCCAGGGGGTGGTGGCACGTTGCTCAAAGGCATTTGATATAAATAGATGGGAGTGTGAAACTGAAATCCTGTGTGTGCCAGTACGAAATGTGAATGGGGAAACGCAGGTGGTGGCTGCTGTGCCCGCCAAATGGGTCCCTTCTGAAATGCAGCTCAGTGACACAAACAGTGTCCTAGTGACAGAAATATCCCCAGCGTGGCTGTGAGGTGGGGAACAGAATGAAGGCAGCAGCAGGGCCTGCAGCCCTGTGTGGATGGCAGTCAGTCAGCAGGGCTGATGGGAACCTTCAGCCTCCTCCACCGAAATCCAGCTCTGGGAAGTTACAGACACTGAAAATCCTGGCAGAGACTGAGATGGCCCTGACCACGAGCCCTGAAATGCCAGGGGTGTTTCCTGGGTTAGCAGCCTCTGCAGAATTAGAGGTTCAGGGGCTGGTGATGCATCTCCTATTCCTAAGGTGTAGTGATGTCGGTGATGTACTTGGAAATTACTCTCAGCTGAAGGCAGGTAAGGTAAATTGTAAATGAAAGTCAAATATTGACAGCATTCAAAGTACTGTTGTCATCTGCTGGGCTGGGAAATCTTGAGCACCGACTGATTCCTACATTGCACAGAAACATTTGCAAGCTGCTGGCTTTGCCATTCCCTGTGTGGACCCAGCTGGCCTTGCTTTCCAGTGCTGCCCTTGAGGGATACCAGCTTTAGGTGTGTTTTTGGTGCCAGTCCACAGTGGGTGAAGGTGCTGGGGTTTTTAAGGCCAATAAGAACAATGACCTCCATTTAATGTATCCACTACATAGACTCTCACATTCCTTGGTCACCATTTGGGTGGTTTAATTACCCTTGCTCTTAAGTAAACAAATAATTGTGCCTTATTGAAGGGTGGTAGTTGGAAGACACAAAAGGTGGGGTATGGGCTGGAAGACACATTGCTGATGCCAAGTCTCTTGTATGAAGCTACAGCTAGCTCATGGGCCACTGCTGCAGCTTTGCCCTCAACCTTCTCTGACACTTTAAGGAGTCTGCCTCAATGGATCTGGAGTGGGTTGTTTTCTTTTTAATGAGTTTACATGACTCAGTGAATAGAGAATTGGTGACTTGCCAGCAAGGCTGGCGTCACAGGCCAGCCTAAGGGAAATATGAGAAGCACAACTAGTATTTATTAAGGAGCTAGCACTGAATGGGAAGCACCCTGGTGAGAGCCCTGGGGAGGAAACTGGGACCGGAGAGGATGGGTTTTGTGGAAGATTTAGCCAGCAGGATCTGGGAAGCCTCAAGCTGGTGGAAGAAGAAAACCTCTTTTTCCTGACTACCACTGTGCTGTGTTCTCTAGTTTTTCTTTGCATTGAAGGGCAGAGACTTAATGGTTTCAACGTAAGAGCTGGGAATCTGGAAACTGCTTCAGCAGTAAGGAACCTTTCAGGCCAGGGATGTGGGAGCTCACCCTGTGATGCCCTCAGTTCTCCATTTCCAAAGCCCTTGGAAATAAGAAAGGAAGGAAAATGAAAGAGCCACAACTTGCTTCTTGAAGAGCTTCTTTAGTCACCTAAAATAAAGGAGAAAAAGAGCCCAAACCAGTGAGGCCATCTTGACGCTGTACAAGTAGAGATGCAGGATTTAGGACTCTGGAGGTGGGTGAGGAAAACTCTTCTGGACCAGATACCTGCACAGCACACGAATGCAGTTCAGCTCTGCTTGTGAGGTCGGTCAGATGTGGCTCTCCTGGCACTGACCAGAGCAGGGTGGCATGAGCTGCATCCCGAAAGCAACAGACAGGATGAGCAGGGCCGGAGGGGGCTGCTGCTCTCGCTGAGCAGCACTAAGCATGTCCCCACCGGGTGACAGCGGTAGCAGATAACAACAATCCCTGCCGGCTGGCAACAGAGGTGCTCTGAGGGCTTCACGAGGAAGCACAAAGTGCACCTCTTGAGACGTCTGTGAGGATGGGAAGCCCAGGACGAGCCCCAGGCAGGTCCTCGTGGTTGGCGCACGTGTGGGCAGCGCTGGCCTCGTGCCCCCGCTGCAGCACGCGGCCAAGTCGCCTGCCGCGAGCGGAACAAAATGCTGCAGCCAGGAGGATTTCGGAGGCTCTTTCATTAACCTTGGCCCAGATACAGTTTGATTTAATAATCCCTACGCAGATTGCCCAGATCAGGGCTCTGTTTGCCTCATCTCTCAGATGAAAGGCAATGATTGGGAATGTTTTTTCAGATAACTTCAGCAGCTCTGATCCTGCTGGCAGGTTTGGCCGAGGAAGGGGGGACAGAAGCCTTTACTCTGTGCCAGACACAGCTCACATTTCTCCCATCTCTAGCAGGGCTGCTGCGCCCACTCTGCTTGCGAGCCTGCCCTACTTTGGATCAGCTCACAACATCTGTGAGGTCAGTGACAGCTGCTGGCAGGCCCAGCCTCACGCCCTGTTTACTTTTTAAGCGGCCCGATGCAAACAAAATGTACTGCTTCCTTGGGCTGCCTTAACTGGTTCATTATTCCTGCCGGAAAGCAGAGAATGAATTAGAATGGGGCTCACGGTGTCCACATGGCTGCAGCTGTTTGCAGAGGCTTTGGTCCTTCTGCTTAATCCTGGGTTTGGTTATTGAGCGCTCACAAACAGCTGCTTTGCGCTGGGTTTGTGTATAATCTGCAGCCTAACTCTGTTACTCCTTTTGCCTTGGAGGGTGGAGGGGAACTCTGCGGCTCTCCAGTGACCTTTTTCCCTCCAGGGAATGCAGGGCTTTTTTGGCAAGGTGTTTGCCCTGTGTCACCAGCGGTGTGCTTCCCCCCGCCAGCCCTTCCCCCCCAAGCCAGGGGCATCAGGAATACACTTCTGAGCCCTCCATCATCCAAACTCTCCTACAGCCTCGCTGGGAGAGCCTCGGCCCCCTTGGTGACAGGCAGCCGAGGAGTGGCAGGAGGCCAGCAAGACGTCATGGCTGTGCTGGGAGCACATGCTGTTCCCTTCTGCAAATGACTTGGGAGGAAGGAATTTAACTCAGAATTTCCTCCTTAAAGCTCTGTGCAGGAACTTTTGGGAGAGGGATTTTGGCTGGGATTCAGGGGAAGGTTAGAGGGTTCACCTGTGGGGGCTGAAGTGCCACAGGGTGATGGTGCTAAACCAGCTTGGATCGTCTATTGCCTCGTTTCTGCTGATGGCTCCTCACAGATTTCTGTAGCCCCTCTACCAGGGAGGTTCAGAGATGGTGAAGTGGGAAGGAGAGAGGTTAAAACTTCACAATGACAGTGTCACTGAGCCTAGGGAGACACTTGAAGCGTTTGCAGCCTCACAGGCATGTCGGGCATGTGGAGAGCTCTCTTCAGAGGTGGCCTGAAGAGAGGAGCCTGCCCCTCCTTGCTGCCCTGGGGCTGCACAGCTGGACGTGTGCTAGCTACGTGAAGCTCTCTGCACAGGGGTTGCTAGAATCATGTGTCTGATGCACAGCATCTTTGGAAAGAGGTGCAAGAACCCTCATCTTTGCCAGGTGGCAATTCATGCCATCTCGCAGCCTGAGCCATCCTTCCACATGGACAATCCACACGTGAGCTGCTCTTGCCCAAAAGGATGATCCAGAAATCGTGACCTCCCAGCAGGAGCAGCACTCTTACTTGCTCCAGAGCTGTGATGTTCTGTTTTGGCTTACTGCTGTTTCAGCTCTGCAGTGGTCTGGGGCCTGAGAACAGCCAGCATAATTAGTGTTTTTAGTGTCACTCACTCTTCATGGACATTGAATTGAAGCCCTTCGCAAATTTCTCTGTAAGAAGTAGGTCAGCATAAAGTCAGCCACTGGAAAGAGGAGAAGCAGGAACGACTAATTAACTTGCTTGGTGTTGCACAGCCAGGCAATGGTAGTGCTGCTGGAAAGCATCCCCGGTCCTGGGGGAAGTGTGGGGCTCCTGTGGCTGGGCCCCCTCCTCCCTGTCAGACAATAGTAAAATCAAGATGCTCCCTGTTTGCTCTCCCAAACCAGGCTCCAGCTGGCAGGTGCAGCCTGGTTGTTTGCTGGCCAAGTGATAAAGTTCTTGTCCTTACAGCTCTGCAGCTCACAGTTGCTGATGACTGGGTGTTTGCAGCCAGTGCCTGTTTCAAAGCAGCAGAAACTGGCAGTGATGTAATCTAGAACTAAAAATAGCCCAAGGAAGAGTTCCTGAAGCAGCAGGAGAAAATGACTGCAGTAAAGGGATAGACAGGAAGGCTGAGTTCACAAAAAATGACATTCCAAATCAATGCTGATTCGGTCCATCATTTTGATACTGCTCTCAGCACTGGTGCTCCATGGGCAATAGGCCAGCAGCATTTGCCACTGCTGGCTCCCTGGGCCCTGAAGACCTTATGGAGCAGGTTCATCACAGCTGAGAGAGAGCATTGCTTCCTGACTCTTGAGTGGGTCTTCTACTTTGCACTCATAGCCATGGAGAGCTGGTGAGGAAAATTGTAAGGTGGTGGGCAGGATGGTGCAAGTCCCTGCCACGGGTGCACAAGTTACAGCATTTTGTGGTGTTTTGTCTGCTACTGAGTGGAACAATCTGCTCAGGAAGTCCTCCATGAAATACCTACAAAAACTGCAGAGGCTGATTCGTGTTCTTCCTTGGCACCCACCACAGGAGGCTGAGCTTCCCTGCATGGCCATAGCCCGGGGGGACCATCTGCAGCAGAAGCCTGTGGCTATTTGGTCGCTGCAGGCAGGGGACAGAGTGCTGCTGAGTCTGTGCTGTCACAAGCTGGAGACGTTGTGTGAGGAAGCAGGTATCACAGACAGCGTCTGGCTGTCTGCAGTGAGATAGGCCATGGTGAATGAACCATCACAAGCCTTTTCCTTCCTGCACAGGAGGCACCCCATGATGTGTGAAATGCAGTCCCCTCCCAATTGCTATTTCTGCCAGCATTTGATCCTTGCAAGCATTAGATTTCAACACACGAGTTTTCTATCACCAGTTCTTCACCCAGGAGGCCCTGATGAGGATGTCTGCAGCTGCCAAGCCAAAGTTTCTGACCTTCTCTCACCAACAAATGCCTCCTAAAGGCTATGCTGAGGCTGGCCCTGATCCCACAGAAATGCAGCAGGAGCAGGATTTGTGGTGTGTATCTGGGCAAAACCAGGCTGGGCAAAGCAGCCACAGAAGTGAAAATGGAAATCAAAGCCTGGGGGTGGCAGGTTTAAAGCAGCTGAAGGACAAGCTGACTTATTTTGATTGGTATTTTTACCTGAACTGGATTTTTCCTGCCCTATATTGTCCCTGCCGCATTGAGCAGTACCAGAAACATTCTGGCAGTGCCAGGCAGGTGAGGTGGGTGTGTCAGGGCGTGTGCCCATGGGATGCCAGCCAAACCCGGCTTGAGGAGCTCCCAAAAGGTTCTGCAGAGGCGCTTCAGCTCTGAGTCGTGCTCCTCTTTGCACGCTGGGGAGTTGGGGCTGTTTTGCTGAAGGCAAAGCCATGAAACTGTGACTGTATGGAGGGCAGAGCAGTGCCTTGGGGTAAGCAGGCGAGCTGATTCATGATGAGGTCTGGGTAACCCAACAAGGATTGAGGGTCTTGGGGCAAAGCCCGGAGTGGAAAGTGCCACCCCAGACATGGTAGCCTGGCCCCAAGCACCATGATAAATCTAATTGTTCCACACATAACGATACAAATAGAGATAATTATTCCAGCCTGCTAGAGTGGCCCTTGTGCCACTGCACAGCCCTGCGGGACGGGAAAAGGAGCAGGAGAATTTATTCACCGAGGAGTGCCTGAGGGAGGCTGATAAATAGGAGAACCAGACTGTGAAGCTGCAGGAAGGCAGGTGGTGGGGAACTGAGGTGCTACAGTCTAAGAGCAAAAGAGGAAACTCTTTCCAGCCAGATCTTTCCAGCTTCAGCTGTGGGGAGATGTTTGCCCACAGAGCATGGCAGAACTGACATGTGGATTTGGGTATTCACTCTGGCTGCAACATCTGCAGCAGGGCTGAGAGCTGCCCCAAACACACACTCCACCAGCCCAACAGATTCCCAGCATGCTCCCCCAGAAAACTTGGAAAACTTTGTGTGGGTGATGCCACCGTGCCAAGGCAGCCATGGCTGTGTGCCACTGGCATTATTGGTACTCACTGGGAAGGGAGGTCCTGTCTGCACCTTTAAAGGTTTTGTCTTGCCCCTCAGGAAAACTTAGAAAAGATTGTAAGGAAAAAAATCCTCTGGCTCTCCTAACCTTTGGCACTCGCTATCCATGTATTGTTCTTTTTGTGTGTTTTTTGGCAAGTGATTGTTTTACCCTACAGGAACACACAAATTCTGCTATGGCAGCAGCTTGCTAGGAAAGAGAATCCTGCACAAGATTTACAGCCTTAGCAGACAGGATTAATGCAGGCAGGAGTGTGTGAAGGGACACAGCAGTAGCTGGTGTTCTGTTATGGGGAGCTGAAGCAGGATCTCTCCTAGCAGCCCATGGATGCAGTCTCCAGGGCTCAGTATAGCCAAGAGGGCAAACAGGGCTTTCTAGGGCTGGGGAGGCTCACCTGGGACCCCCAGGAGCAGGTCTGGCAAGAGTCCTTGCTCTCTTCAGAGCCTGAAAATCACCCCAGGGTGGACCAGAGAGTCATTTGAACGTGTTGCTGGCTTGGAGGCAGATCTTCATTGCTGCCCTCTTTTTAAACTGTTCTCTTTCATCTTCCCTGGGCAACAGAGCTGACTGCAGCAAGATGTGAGCACATACAGACTCTCCAGGGCCTTTGCAGAAACCCAACAAATGTGGCCATGGCATTCAGCCCTTTCCCAGCAGGTAAGCAGCCTGCCTGGCTGGGCACTGCCACCGTCTCCATTTTCAACACACCCCCACTTGCCTGAAGTGTGGGTAACAAATTAAACCTTAAACCCCAAGTTACAGGTGTTATTGCCTGTGATTCTTGGGTGTGGTCAGATCAATTAAAAGGAGCTTCAGCTGCAGAACAATCTTTCTATTAATCAGCCTTTCACGAGAAAGCACAGATCCTTCACCTGTGATCCTTGTGCCCTGGCTTGCCAAGCAGCAGCTGTCAGCTCTCCATCTCTGCAGCTCCTGAGAAACGCCAGAGCTGAGCTTCCGTCCCAGTAAACAAAGTCCTGTTGTGCTTTATTTCTGTGACTCATCCATCAATTCCTAATTGCTCAGGAGTAGTAGAAAGTGCCTGGCAGAGGACAGGCCTGCCCAGCGGGTGGCTGAACAGTGGGGCTCAGGCTGCTGCCTTTGCTGCTGCTGCCCTACACAAAGCAACCCATCATTATCCTTCTTCTCCCAGCTCTGTTCTCGTAATTATTGTTTTTGACTCCGAGAGGATTGAGGATACAGCATGGAATCTATTTCCGTGCGAGACATCTTTAAAGCATGACATTTCCCTCTTACTTCATTAAATTAAGTGCTGTCCTCCTTTCGTGGCCTGGCATTTTGAGTCCTGAATCAGAGACATTGTCTGATTAAATGTTTTGCAAGTAAATAATAACTAGAACCATGTGCATTAATTTGAACTACCACAGGCATGGGGAAAAAAACATGGCACGGACCACACCACGCAGGCAGAGCACAGGATTAAGATTATGGGTGAAAACCATGCAGTTAGAAAACTGTATTGGGTATGAAGTGGCTGGATTTTGGGGGGTTGCACTTTGGGTGGGTGTNTGTTTTTGTTTTGTTTTGTTTTTGAGTCAGGGTCTCAGTTTTCATATAAATGGAATTTTGCAACCCTCATCACAGCAAGAATAATATTGAATGAAGCACTTTCATAACAGAGCTCTGCTCCCTCTAAAAGAAAAAAAAAAAAAAACCAAAACACAAAAACCAACAGTTCTTAGATTCTTAACAGGGAAGATATACAAAAAAATTAATCTCCATGAACTTTGTCATCTTAAGGGTGTTTTATTTCCTCTGGATCCTGGGTTTGACATAGCCCAAGACAAAAGAAGTTTGCACTGCTGCTTTCCTACATGGTAGCAGTTCTGTAAACAAAGGGAAGTGCTCCTTCGTCTCAACTGTCAGCTTGGCACTTGAAAAATGTATGTGTCTATGTATACACACAGAGACATAGAATGTGCATGTGCGATGCACACAAGGAAGGGTGTTTCTGGAAGCGGATGTTACCTGCCTATTTATTTAGTGAATACTTCTGGCGGTGTCCAAACCAGGCACCTTTCTGACCGCCTACGTGAGCACAGCCTCATCAGCCTGAGCGCTCAATCTCCTTTGTCTGCTGAGGAGGAGGAGGAGGCTTGAGGAGCTTTGCTATTGTAGTGACTCCTAGAGCTAAGCGCCTTATATTCAGCAGCCTCACGCCACTGCTCAGGGTCAGATGTCCTCAGGAAGCAGTGCAGGGTCAGCTGGAGTGCCAGGCAGCACGAAGATTAGCCTTGCTTGCATGTCTGGGAGCGTGGCTGGCTGGAGGCTCCTCCCAGAGCCGGTGCAAAGTGGGGCTGGAACTCTAAGTGACCATAAGCCATGTGAGGGCAAGGGCAGTGAGGGACTAAAAGGCTTGCCGAGCCCAGCACAGTGTTGATGTCTCATTACAGGCATGAACTGTATCAGAGAAATTGGTCTCGGGGGAGGCAGGAGATGGCTGAGTGACTCCTGTAGCCTGGAATTGCTCCCTTGATAATTAAAAGGAATGAAAACAACAGCAAGGATAAAGGTTTGAGGAAACCAAACACTGCTGTGAACATTACAGGATGTTAGGGGTTGGAAACGACCTCCATAGATCATCGAGGCCAAAGCCCCTGCCAGAGCAGGAACATAATCTAGTGCAGGTCATGTAGGAACACATCCAGACAGGACTTGAAAGTCTCCAGAGAAGACCCCACAAACTCTCTGGGGAGCCTGTGCCAGTGCTCTGTGACCCTTACAGTAAAGAGGCTCCTCCACATGTTGGAGGTGGAACTTTCTGTGCTGTAGTTTATATCCATTGCCCCTTGTCCTATCACACTATCAACTGCGAAGAGTTTGTCCCCTCCCTCTTGACCCCCAGCCCTCATATATTTATTAACAATTATTAGATCCCCTCTAAGTGCATTCTGACT
This sequence comes from Psilopogon haemacephalus, assembly GCA_013396835.1. Lineage (NCBI taxonomy): Eukaryota > Metazoa > Chordata > Aves > Piciformes > Megalaimidae > Psilopogon > Psilopogon haemacephalus. The sequence goes on from VWZI01002420.1 coordinate 268,553, forward strand.
TACAGACTTCTGAAGATATATTACGGACTTCTAGATTATATAAATGATGCTTACTAGAACTCGAAATTAAGACCCAAAATAGAAAAAGCTTCACCTATGTTACTTTGCAGCCTCAGTTTTTAGATTAATTCCTCAGTCATAACTGCTGTATGCAAGACTTAAACTGAACCAGAAAAGCTGTAAATAAGTGTTATTTACTTCACCAGTAAAAAAATACAATTATCAAACATGAAAATCATAAAAAGCTTTGCACTATGTTCCCAGATCTGGAGGGATTGTGCAGCCACCCACTGGGGAGGGGTCCCATGGGGCGGCTCCTCAGCTCCCCCCTCTCTGTGGCTGGGGAACACAAATCAGGCATGAGCCCTGGACCAGCTCTGGGATTGCAAACGGAGTTCAAAAGGAGTAGCCTAGGCTGGTAATACCCAGCTATAGCAGTCAAGTCTCCTGAGTAAATTACAGACCTGCTCTCTCTCTCATAACCACTTTCAGCCCAAAGAGGCATGGATTTAGATTTTTAAATCTTTAAATATCCAAGGGAAGTCACCAGTTGTAAATAGCGAGAAACACACACAAACCCAGATTTTGAAATTCAGACAATCATGATGGCGCCAGACGGACAAATTCCTCTCGACAGGCAGCCCTGCTTGGCTTCCACAGCCAGCCCGATGGACAAGACGGGCACAGAAAGAGAGGCAGTGAAAACCGGGGGATATAATTGTTTCTTACACAAGACTGTATGTGTGTTTGTACTCCAGAACAAGGAGAAATCAGAGATCTCTTGCTCTCCAAATCTCTTTGGTGAAGCGATGCTCATCTCTCCGAGCCATCCCTGAGCCTAGTAAGCCCTGGGCCCACGCAGGGGTGGGAGGTCATGGAGCAGAGGTGGGAGGTTTGAGGGAGATGCTCTGGGTATGCCCCAGCAGCCCACGGCCAGAGGGGACGGGTCCCTTCTGGAAACAAAAAAAATGCCTTTTGCTGGGTGTGTTGTACTGCAGAATTGTGGTGGCTGGTGTGGCTTTTAACTCTCTGACCTCTATTTAAATGAAATGCAGAGTAATTTGTATCTAAGTGGAATTTTGTCTCATTAGTGTGATTAAATAGATTGCAGAACACTATGAAGTTCATTGCCAGAGAGACTGTTGCTTAGTAATTTAAACTGCATTAATCTCATTATTCAGTCTTTTTTTCCTTGGAGTGATGGCGGCTCTGTTGTTACACATTTGTGGGCTTGCAGGCAAACCACGACAACTGCAGTGGCATTTAAATCGTTCGGCCACAGGCTCCGGGAAGTCATTCAGGGTAAAGCCGAGTAGGGGGAGCCGCCTGGGCTCTGGGCTGTGTACACCTCGACGAGCTTTTTGGTGGTAGAGAAATGCAGAACTGATAGGCGGACTCAAGCATATGGCTCTCTGTGAGCCTCCCGTGCTTCAAAGGCGAGGCAGATGCTCTTCACCTACCTCTCCGGCGGGGCACACGGCCAAAAAGGACCCTGGAGTCCCAGTCACGTCGAAGCTAATGGCACACACCGTACACAAACAGAGATAAGCTGTTTGCGAGCAGGCACTGAGGCAAAGTTAACGTGTGGTTGCTGCAGCCTGCCAAGTCAAGGAGGTGTAACTCCAAAGACTGTTCGGGTCACAGGAGGAGGAAACCCAACCCGCCCTGCATCAGGCTGAGGGTACTTGGGTCGCAGTTCGATGCTTGGGGACATGCGTGGCAGGGTCTGCTCGGGCAGAGACATTCGCCTCACAAAGGCAAAGACAATGCCCGTCCTGTGTCTCACGAAGCAGGAGCCCATGTCTTCTGCCTGCCTCTTAAAGCTGAGGCAGGTCCTGTGCTGAGACTGGGAGCCACAGAGGGGCTACTTCTCCCGCAGTCTATGGAGCAGCCCCCACCTCCTGGAGGCCTTTGTGGCAGGAGCGTAGCAGCCAAACCGAGCTGCACACCAGACCTGTGAGACCCTGCGAGGCCAAGCGCTGCCCAGGCCTGCAGCACCTTGCTTCGCCTCCGCTCCCCCTAGCAACAGAGGCGCTGGCGGACGCCCAATCAACGCGCGGCGGTGACGACCGAGCCAATGGGGAGGCGGGCGAGGGGGCGGAGCATGCAGGGGCGGGGGAGGACTGGCTCCGCGCCGCCATTTTGACTTCTGAGGAACAAAAGAAGCCAAGGTGCAGAGCGGCGCTGCCCCGGTAACAGGTAACGGGCTCGTCCCACTGCTGGCTCGGCCCTGCCGGCCGGCCCGCTTGGCGCCGCGGGCTCTCTGAGAACCGATAGCCGCCGCTCCCCGTCCCTCACCCTGGGGAGGTTGATTCTGAGGGGGAGCTTTTGATCGGGGGCTGTCGCTTGTATTTAAGGCACGGCGGGGCCCTGCTTCTGTAGGTTCCAGCTCCGCCCGCCGTGAGACGCCGGTGCCCGGCCTGGCAGGGGCGGAGGGCAGCCGCTGCCCGACTTCCCGTTGAGGATGCTCGGTGGCCGCCTCGGACGTAGGGCGGTGGCAGAGGGAGGGGCATTGCCCAGGCTTCCTCTCGGGGAAGAGGAAGCAGGGCTCTGGCCAGGCATCACCCCCGGGGGATGCGGGTTTGGTCTGGGATGGGGCGGGGAGCGAGGACGGCAGCGTTTACGAAGCATCCCCATTCACACGCTGCATTGCGCTTTCTGCGGAGCTTTGCCCTCTCCGCGGGGCTGTGCAGGGCGGCGGTGGGGATTACCGGGGCGGGAAGCTTTCGGCACCTCTGTTCCTGGCTGAGCGCGGGGGAGGCGGGGGGAGGTCCGCGGCTATGCCGTATTACGTAGCTAAGTGACCCCGGCGCAGGTTGTCGCTCCTTGGCGTTACTCAGCACTTCTCATCTGCTTGAATCATAAGACGTTGGTTTTCCGTTTTGCTTGGGCGATGGATGTGCTGCAGGTTTGACGGCTGTTGCTTCGGGATGTGTTGCATAATTGGACGTGCCGCTCACGACTCCTCTCTTTCAGTGTAAAACGGAAATGCTGGGTGATTTCTTGTTACGGACCGGTTTAAGCATCACAGATCTTGTAACGTGGCTTGAAGGCCCTCGGGCTCTTCAACAACAGGCACGGTCGAGGCTTTGGAAATCGGCATTCAGCTTAAGAAAATAAATGTTATCATTGTTGATAGAATAGCAACTAGTTACGCCCTGATGTACCCTTGGCCTTAATTGCGCTGTGGAAAGCACGCGTGTTTAACACTGATATCTTTCCTCATGTATGCTGGAATTTAATTGCCTCTGCTTCTAGCCTTTTTTTCTTGCCGTATAAGTTCCGTGTACTCTGGTGTTTCATAAATGCATCCCACGGGGTTTTTTAGACTAGAGCATATAAAGGCGCAGATCTGCATCAAATGCTATAATTAGAATTTTGCTTTAATATTTAGTTCCGGAACTTTAAAACTGGTGTTCGTTTTCACTTTTCAGTCAGATAGGATGTTATTGGTCATCATTCAGCATGCTAACAGTGAAATAAGAGTAGACCGATTCAAATTGGACACTTGAGGATAACAAGGTCAGAGTTCCTTCGGATTTTAAGTGTCTTAAGAGTTTTCATCTTTGCCCATAATTACACTTATATGAGATAGATGGTATTTGTAAAGGGGGATATTGTCTTTAAGTTGAAATTAATTTCTGTAATTTCAGTGGGTTTGATAACATTAAGGAACAGAAATTGAATTTATATATACATGCATCCACATACAAATAGGTGTATTTTTGTAATGGGTTGATCAAATTGTTTACATTTGGCCTATTGAGCATCTTCCAGCTAGCATTTTTTTCTTCATCAAAATATATTACTGAATGAGGAACAACCTAATGATTTAACCGCCAGAATTCAGGAAAATTTCTTCAGAAAAGAATCATCAGAAGTGGCTCCTAATTAAAGGAAAGATTTCAGGAAAAGTTTACTGCCCTTTACATGTATTTGTTTATAAATGTTCAGATTTTAGACTTGGGTAGCTTTTAATAAATGTATATGAATTAATTTAATTGAAAAGCTGTTTTTCTATCTTTTCTGCTTCTGCTGTTTATACACTTCTGAAGTAATAATCTGTTGTTGTCCTGCCTGTGGTACTTTGATCATACAAGTAATGTAATCCTTAGGTTACTGTTTCTTCTTGAGAAAAAATAGGTTAGAGATGTCATAAGCAGGAGGTATGGTATCTTGGGAAGGAGCTGGAAGTGACTAGTCATATGAATGCTGGACTTTATAATCTTAGAAATTCTTTCCCTACCAGTTGCTTGCAAGGAAGACTTCAGACTTGTCAAGCATGTGGTTTTGAAAAAAATAAAAACCAAACCCCTAAACAAACAAACACCCCCCCCAAAAAACAACAAAGCCCCAAAACCTAACAACACAACAGGATGAGAAAAGCTGTTAAAGAAACTTTGCTGCCTGTTAGTGCATAGATTTCCAGTGAAGTCACTGATATGGAGATACTTTAATCAATCTCTGATCAGATGAGGAATATAGGAGGATACTTTGGGATTTATTTTTTAAGGGTATGGGAAGGGTGTAAACCTTGCATTAAGGATATCTCAGTCTTTCAGCTGTGGTGCTAGTGACACAAATGTTTGCCCTTTTGATTTAGAAATAGATGGAGGCAGGGAAGTGTATGCTATCAGATTGATGGTGGAAGACCTGCTTGGCTAGTGATATAAATTCCACAAGAGTCTTGTGTCTAAAGGGATAAGTTAAGTGGAACTCATTTTAAATCCTTTGATTCTTTACTATCTGAATACTTCCAGTGAATTAGAATTAGATAAAGTCTGGAGAAATTCTGAAGTCACTAGGATTAAATGTAATTTACTTTTCATTATTATTTTCCGAAGGTGTTTGGAAATTGGAAGACAGATGAGGTATTTCTCTGAGAAGTCAGGTCCAGCAGCCAAGTTCGTGCCAGCCTGAGATTGAGAGCAGTTCCAGGTCTGAAATAGGCAAACCAATCTCTCCTTAATAATGCTCCTGGTGATAACCTTCTTAGGCTATTAGCTGGCTGGGCTTCAAGTGGGAAGGGGTAGAGGCGAAGGCAGGTTTTTGAAGTGAAGCATGATTTGATATGTTTTTTAATCCTAAAATTAGCTGTAGCTTTTTCCTTTTTGGTGTAGTTCATTGGCTTTCTCAATATTTCTGCACCAGTGCTTAAGTACAGAACCTCTTTAATGGGTAGGAACATATTCCAAAAATTCAAATATCACATCAAATGAAATTGAGTTGTGACTAAACATCTTGACTGAAATGCAGTCTACAGCTCTAGCTATACCTCAAAGAGTGGAGGTAAAAGCTAAGTACAATGGAGTCTGAAGCTTTATTAGGCTAAGGTTTTCCATTAAATAAAACTTAATGTATCTAGTGAGCCTGGGCTAGAACCCAGGCTGAAAGCTATTAGTTTTTTTTTTAACACTGATGTGTGGAAAAAACTTGCTGCATTTAATTCAGTTCATCTGTTTATCAGCTGTTGAATTTGCTGATGCTTAGCTCGTCCCTGTTGGCAAGAAGCTGCAGCTGGTCTCCAGGCAACACAGGTCCAGCTGAGCATCTCTCTGCCTTGCTTGAAGAGATGAAAATTTTCCATTGCAGGGAAAGGATTTTTCCTCTCTCTAATTTTTTTGTCTGGCTTTCTGTCTTGCCCAAGGTTATTGTATCTTTAAAACAATGTAGGGATAGTTTCCAAATACTAAGAGGCTGCATTTTATAGTTTTAAGGTATAACAGCAGGTGTGCATTTCTATAGCTTTTGTTAGAAATATCTCATTAGAGTGTTATTTTGAGGCCTTTGATAATGACTATTTTGTTTCAAAACAGTTCTTTTTTCTTTCCCTTTTGCTAAAACTGACATAATATCATGCACTGTAAGTAGAAATTTCTCCAGCAAAGTCTGAAATATTGAAAGACTGGAAGAAAAATAATTTGTTCAAACAAAATTCTAACACTGTGTTTAGAAGGTGAAATCTGCATCTTCTTGGCTTGTGTAGCACTAGGTCTTTGAAGTGCTGACTGTCTCAAAGATGGGCTATGTAATGATAGTCTTTGTAATAGTACAGAAAGTACTCGTTCATTCTGCTGGTCATCAGATATTAAGCTGTGATGCCTATGTGCCTGGATTGCTGGTTCGTATGGAGGATTGTCTATTGGAGGTAACAGGAAGCAGTTAGTGCCCAGTTTTGCATTGTTTTACTGGAAAAACAAGGGCTTCCTCATAAAATAGTTTTGACCACCAATGAAAATGAAGTGCACTTGTGCCATGGTGAATGGTTGGGCAAGAGATAGCACAGGCCGTGGCTGCCTTGGAGCTGTGTACCGAATTCTTACAGTAGCCTTTCAGCTGTACTGCCTCTTTCTGGTTCCTGTCTTCTGTACTGCTCTGTTAACATCCAGGAACTGGAGAAAACTAATTGGATTACTTGCAGAAGCAGGTTAATGATGCTGCAGGTTGTTGAGATCTATAGTGAGCAAGCTTAAGGACAGACAATATAATTGTTTAGTAGTTTTTCCTCAGGAAATCACACTTAGAAGAAACAGGGGTTTGGGGTTTGGCCAGGATTTGTACTTGAATGATCACAGCAAAAATGTTGATTTTATTTTCTTGAAACACTGGGGACTTTGAGCATACCCAAATTGCTGTCCAGTGCTGTGATGCAGAAATTTTCTACAGTGCCCGAAAACTTAGCAGGAATTGTGGGTGCTGCCTGATTTCATACTTACAGAGGATTACCTTTTTTTCTTTAACATTTTTTTCCCATGTCTTTTCTCTCTCTATTTTCTGAAAGACAAAGAAAATTTTTTATAATCCAGTTATTTATTTGCCTTATGTTTTGGATATTTGGAGCAATATGATATCGATTGATACTTTAAAAAATTTAAAATACATATATTAATGGTGTAATCAATTAGGTTAATGTATTTCCTTGTTAACAAAGACCAGAAATGAAATTGCTGACATCATCGTCATCATCTTGATGTCACTAAGATGTTAGCTCTTTCAGAAGAGTGACTCAACTGGAGATAGGTTAAATTGATGGGTGGATCTGTTTGTGCTGATATAACTAGCATTGTGACTAGGAACCTGTTCAAGGTAAACTAAAGTTGTCCCACTAACTGGCTGGTAAAGCTCGCTAGTTTTTGCAGCGTTAATTGTTCCAGCCTGTCGGGTGATGAAAGCAGTGCAGGCATTCCTTTTATAGACTGCTGAAATCGATAAGGTTTTTTTTCATGGGGCTTTTTACTACTGTTTGAAGGTGAGATGTATGAGATTAAAGTAGGTTCATTCTTTGACAGCGATTATTACAGTGAGCCTGTAATTGGCCCCAGATGGTGTACAATGAGATCACTGAAAGATGAACCATGAAATACGTAAATAATTTATTTTAATACACCATTTTGTAAGTACCATGCAAATGTACAGCCCTTGCTAGGAAGAAACTGTGCTTGAAATGAGTTATACTTACCAGAGGAAACATTCATTACTTTCTCCTTGGCTTTTGTTGTCCCACATCAAACTCTGTCTTGTAAGACTCCTCTCCTGTCCTTCTCGTGTTGCCTGCTGCAGTTTAGCAAGAAGCACAGTGAAATTTTGTGTTTTTGAGATTTGAACTTGCATGCCGGGGCATCTCAGAAGGAGCTATATGTTCAAGGTCTAAGACCAAGTTATTTCATAGCTCTTTTTAGGGAAAGGATATGTAGAGGTCATAAATGCTATGCAAGTATGGGTTGTGTTACCTGATTGGAGATGTTTTCAGTAATTGATAATGTTTTGAAACAAATACAGTTTTCAAAGAGATGTTAAGTACCTGTGATGAAATTGGAGGTCTTGCTCTAAAACAGCTCATCTGTCATGATAATCAGAAATAAATGGAAAAAAATACAGTTAAAAATGTGGATGGTCATTTCAGGTCCGACTATCCCCTGGGCTACTTTTGTCTGTTTTTGTAGAAAATGTTTAAAAGCTTTGTGTGATGTGTGCTTATGGCATAGATTAAAATACACGTAAATGAGATGCATGAAATGCATAACTGTTTTGGGCACCATTCTTCTTGTAATGGTTTGCTTATAGACAATCTTTGCTTTCTGCTTCTCTGGAAATTCTTGTTCAAGAAATTAGGCTGGATAGTGGGGTTTGAGCATCTATGCTTAAATCTAACAACCTTGTTGTGTGGGCCAATAGTACTTATTTAGAAAAAGTATTAGGGATTTCTGAAGTGAATGCAGACAGAGGAAATCTTTGTGTAGTTAATTGAGTGTGACCTTAGAACAGGACTTGACAGTTGTCCTCTTGAGCAACTTAATGCAAATGGGTCGCAACAATACCACGTTCTTTTATTGAGTGGCTAGAAGTACAGTTCTCAGACTGCCAAATTCATGGTAATGAGAAAGTCATAACCTGGATTTCTGTGGTGGGTTTTTTTTGTTTTGTTTTTTGTATCTTGAGTAATGCTTTCATGTGTGTTTCATCCAAACAATTCAGCTCTTGCTGTCGTTTTTTTTCCAGAAGATTAAAGGCTGAATGCTATTTCGGTTTCTCCATGACAAAGGACAGTATTGTCTTTTTATAGCAACTGGTGGTTTTAGCCACTGGTGCCAGATAACTGTTTTAAGATGGATCAGTTTCTAAATAGGAAGTTTAAGTAGCTTAGGTTTTGCGGTTCAGGTTTCTTAAGTTTCCATGGCATTTTTTTAGTAGAAAAAGAAGCTGGATCTTAAATTATACAATCCCTGTAAAATCTGCATGGGTCAGAACTGTATGCTCCTTTCGGGCTGAATATGCTTAGTAACCTGTAACTTGGTTTTATTTTTGTTCTAGGGGGATAAAATAGCTCTACTTGAGAGGTACCTACATTCTTGCATCTCTCCATAGTTTGGTAATTGTTAACCTCACAGACTTCAAAAGGTGTAAGAAAAGCTGAAAGCTGTTGCTTTTAGGATCTTGAAATAATAGTTCTACTGAGCACATAAACTCCTTGTGAACATTTAAGAAGTTGTAGTTGCTGTGCATGCTTCTGTTAAGAAAGAGCTAGAAGCTCTTGGAGACTGCCTTGGTTATGTGCCTTGCTTTTCCGCCTTGCTTTTCCAGACAAAAGGATTGGGAAACTGGGTTTCTCCTGGGTAACAGTAGAGATGGTTTAAGGAAGATAGGGATAATGCTTCTGCATGAAGAACAATAACAGGACGTTATGCAACTTCAGATGTTTTTGGTTTATAGTTTGCTCTCTTATTATACTTAATGTTCCACACTTCTTAATTAAATTTCTACAGTTGTATTTCAAAGCTTTTTGGGGTTTACTGCAAGAGGCAGTTCTGCAGCTGTAATCACACAGGATCACAGGACGTCATGTTAAATTTAAAATGTAAATGTGACCTAACCTGTGTGGCAGAGTTAATTTCTGGTAGTAACTGTTTGGGTTATATTTAAAGGAAGACAAAACTAGAAGTCTGTTTAGAAAGTAAAAGGAGATAGCATAATCATGTTGCTAGGTCAAAAAAAAATACTGTGCTGAAAGAGTGCATCCTTATGTACATTTTTCAGTATCTCAGTGCAGTGTCTTTTTGTAGTCTAGACAGAGTTCTTAGCAGATACGAAAGGCTTCATGCTTTTGCTAGCAAGCTTAAACTGTTGTGAAGTTCACAGCAGAACAAGATCTTGAGTGTAGCACTCCAGTTGTTTGCCATTGTAGCCAGTGATGGACTATCCTCCCTCCTTTCGGTGGAGGGGGGAGAGTCTAAAGGACTATTACTTTCAGGTGTGAAATACCTGACCCGAGGTCCTCAGAAGAAGGTAGGGCATTTCAGGAGGCTTTTCTGCAATTCTACATTGACTAAAGATTTTGTATTTCTTTAATGGTTAAAGTGTTAAATGTTTACAAAAATGTGTTTAGCTTTTCATGTGCTGGGAACACATAAGCTTTATCACAGAGAATAATAACTTTCTTAAAATCTAATGTCAGTGGATATTCTTTGGTCTTACTGATAAATTCGTCCAATAAGCCGGTGGGAAAAATGTATGGGATTTGATACAGGGAGTTCCTGTAATTGATGTGGAGGAGAGTAAAGGCTGCTACTTTAAGCTGATGAATAGATACTTTCCACCCAGTAATAAGCATGCTTTTTTTTTCTTGGTGGGAATCTTTTTCTCACAGTCTGTTAAAAATAGAGTTGCCTCTCTACCTTGATAGGTCAAAACTTCTATCCCTCTGTCACGTTCCTGAAGGGTTTTGCAAACATGTTTTGTGGCAGCTTTGTGTATGAGTTCATTTATAATTCTGGATTTCTAAATTTGGTCTGGTTTATGTGATTAAGTAAATTAAAGGATAGGGTGGTTTGGTTTTGTTTTTGTTTTTTTGATAGGTTTTATCTGAAGGTTTTTCCTTTTTTTCCAATTTGGTGTTGCAGTCAACATCCCTTCAGTAAAAGGCAAAATTTGTATCAGCACTTTTAACAAGCAGATGGTTTCTTTTACTGGTCCAGTCCTACATGAAGCCCAGCACGAGGAATTTGCTCTTTTTTGGCTTTTTGTGTCTGTAGGTGGTTATGATACTTGTCACTGTAGTGCCTGACTCCCATTACCTTCATTCAAGACTTATCAGCAAAGGTTATAGCAAAATTATTTCTGGTTGGGGAGGAAATGCACATGTCATCTCAATATGTAGGTGTAGAGAATTTGCCAATGTTCCTAATGACTATTTTTACGAACTCCATGCTTACTCATCTCTGGAGTGCAAGTCATATGGAAGTAACTTTGTGATTGATAAATCAATTTATCTCTTGCAGAAGTGCCTGAGTAACCTTTACTTGCACAGAAATTTGTAGCCCAGCATGTTTCTACCTTCTGTCATATTTTTTTACATTTAGGGAGAACAGAAAATGAGACAACTGAAAAGCAATATACTTGCCTGTGTGATATCTTCATCAGGTGATCCCTACTTGATGCTGTGGCCCAGCCCTTCTTCCTACTGTGATGCTGGAAGCTCTTATGTCTGCTGTATTAAATTTGTATTACGTGGTGTTTAGGCTACAGTTTTTTGTTTACATTGGTGACGTCAATGTATTGAAGATAACTAGCCTTAAGGAGAAAGTTTAAACACAATAAACCTTTGCTCCCTGCAATCCTGAAAATTTTAAGGCTCCTTCTAGGGCTTTTTGCAGAACCATAGGACTCTCTGCAAGCACATCATTACAGAAGGCTCTGCATTGCTACCTTAATGAGATAAAGAAAGCTAGAAGCCATAGCTTTTATTACTTAAAATTAGTTATAGTACTATCTGAAAAACAAAAGAATTCCAACAGCATCCTATTGTGGGACTTGCATTGTGTTGGGAGGTGTAACACATCCTTGAAGTCAGGAATCTGTTAAAACAGTTGTGATAAATGAATGTAGAGGTCTTCTTACTGGTAAGAATTAAGAACATCTGTTGTGCAGGGTTTGCTTGCAAATCTCTGTGCAGGTAATCTTTAAAATGTAATTTTGTATTTCAAATACTGTTCTAAGGCAGCTAATTGGACGCTAGAGGATTTGAGTATCTGTGTTCTGTGCTTAAGAACTCCTGGAGCAGAACACACCGGAGTAAATTTCATTTATATGAGCTAAGCACAACTGAAGTGAATGTTAGAAGCAGTTCCTCACTGGTGATAAACTGGACAGATTTGCTAATAAAATGGTGTTATGTATTGAGGAATGGCATTGGGCTTTATTAAAAAGAATCACAAATTGTGCAAGAACTTTGAGTCTGAGCACATTTAACGTATCTAATGCTTTTAATACTATGATGTTGCATTTTCTGCTTTGTACTTTGTCATCTTGATTTAAGTAATATACCTTGCTATTTCTAAGGTATCAAGATACTGGTAATGGAAAGCTTGTTTATTCTGCTTCAGTCATGAATGATTGTTCTTTTTGACAGAATGTAATGACTTCAGTTTTGTTCATGATGTACTCTCAAAACCATACCATATACTTAACGCATTAACACCTGCAATTCCTCTGTCCTTTCTCAGATGATTAGTTTCCTCCTGAGCAATCTTCACATTGGGGCAGCTTTCTCTTTGGCATCTCTAATAGGTCACTGATAGCCTTTTTTTTTTTTCTTTCCTCCTCCTTTTGGCTGGCTGTGCCATTCTTCCATTTCCTTGGAAGCTAAAGAAAGAGCTTAGCTTTGCATGTTTAGGTGGGCTTATAGTGTCCTGCAGCAGCTGTGCTCTGCAGGTAACTACCCATTTGGCTTTCTCTTTGAACTACCCGGTGAACTGTGGAAGGATAGAAGGCTTTGCTGCCTTGCTATTTATGTCACTGTAAAGCTGATTTATGGCTATTTGAAGGTGCAGGTACTGAGCATGCAGAGTAAAAATCTGCACTTGAGACTCCGGTTTTAAAAGACTGGTTACAAGGGCAGCTCTGCATCAGCAATTCTGCTATTGCAGAGGTTTGGGAAGAGGTGTTATTTCTAAAAATGGTTGTGAAGAAAAGAGGTGCTGCTTAATTGAGAATTGTGCTCTCCAGAGAATGTGTTCATTAATGCAATTACATATGGGAAGTCAAGAATCTAATGACATGAAACACATTCCAAAGAATGCCATCACCTGAGATTAATATTAAAGGTCTGAAAAAATGAGCTCATTGTGATACTTCTCCAGGAGTCATTGCCACACATGAATGAGAATGAGATGTCTGTATAGTCACCTTTTTTTTTTTTTTTGGATCTGGGTTTTAAACATCTTTTGCTGCTGACCGTAAGAATAACATTGCTCAAGACGAATTTTTTATTCGGTTTCTTCAAGTTATGTCATATTTTTTTCTCTTAAAATACTTTACATGTAGAGGAATAGTACATCTGCTTTTTTTGGCTTAAGTCTCCTTTGAACAAAAGATCTTAGCCAAAGGCACTGAAAAGCACATAGGAAAAGGGCAGGGTACACTGAGCCTGTGTTTAGGATCTGGGAAATTTGCCTATAACCAGCTGTTCTAGGCTCTTTCTTGCCCCAGGAGTATTGAAAACAGAGTGTAGAATCAGAGGAAGGGAAGCAAAGAACTGCATTGTGCTTATGCTGGTCAACATCAATGCCACTTGAAGCTGTTCGTCTTAGGATTTCTAAGGATGTGCTACCAATTTGACATCCTGATGAGATTCTTATGGAAGCAAGGTATTTATAAATGAATCAGTGCAAAACTTTTCTGATGGGCATTACAATAGTCCTCCAGGTCCTGTAATTAATCCAAGTGGTGAGATTCCCAGTGTGAAGTAGAGCCAAACTGACAAACAAATCCTAATTGATTTTAGTGGTAATGTTAAAGCATGCAGCAGAAAAAAGATCTTACTCATAAATTGTTTGCAAAGGGGATAAAATTTAGTGCATGAAAACAAATTGAATTTACTAGGTTAACAGTGCTTCCTATCTTGAAAGGCCGAAATACATCAATTTAAAGTGCGAACTAAAACCTCTGGATTCATTAAAATCTAAGTTAATTACAAGATTGTGGGGGCTTGCCTTCTTGAGCACAGTCACTCTATTCAAATCATACCTACATTGTAAGTTTATAAGCAGGCAGTAAATTGCCCAAATGAGTTTGTTGAAAGGCTGTACAGCAAGAACTTCTTGCTGACACTGCTCTGCAGTCCTTTTGCACATAGTTTTCTGCTGCATAGCTGCATTAATACAGCTTTTTCAGCAAAGGCATGTTGCCGTGAAAGTCTTGTAGAAGCAGAACGTGTGGGAGTTACACTGGGGCTTTGGAAAATAAAAACAGCAAACACAGCTTACATGAATTTCTCCCTTTGGTAGATGCACATTTGACTTGTCACGCAGATGGGTGTGCACTGTATAACTGCATTTCTTATATTTTCTGTTTAAAAGAAGACCAACCCTGCCTAAATATTTAATAGATTATATTTTTATAATATCACAGCAATAAAGAACTTGCTTTGTTATTGCTTGAGCAGAAAGTTACAGTGTATGATGTGCTGCCAGATCTTACTTTTCCAAGAAGCAGTGAAGTAGCGTGAGTAGTCCTGTCTAGTTCTGTGCCTAGCAGTTCCATTTTTGAGTCAGTGTGGTGCTCCCTGTGCAGGTATTGGCTGGACCACTGGCATTCATGAAAGCACACAAGTTGAGCAGCTGCTGCTAATGAGCTCCCTAAAGATGTGCTGGTTTAACAAGCTGTTGTGCGTTGTTCGTGTTGAAGGTGCTTTTGCTACAGAGTCATTCCTATGGCATAGATGTTTACAAGGCTGAAGTCCTGATGCAACTTTGCTCCAATGCAGTAGGATCCACTCTAACTAGGAATTTGAGGTTAAGGGATATTGCAGGGTACTTGAATAGTTTGAACTGCTGCAGCTGCCAATCAGTGTGTCTACATTATGGGTCGTTAGAAAGGCAGCCACAGAATGATAATGCTATCTTGGAAAGAGTGGCTCTTACAATGTTGATGTGTTGTGATGCTGCTAAAAGTGCCTTTTAGGTGCCCCCAAGTGAATGCTGTCACTCTTCTGGCTTTCCCTGGGACTTTCCAGAACACCAGAGTTGGTGTTAAATCTAGGAAAATGAAAATTCTTGAGGCTTGTAAAGTCACTGATGCATTATACAAACACACTGATGCTTAAAATTTCTCTAATAGAAAGTGGAAACAACACTCAGTCACAGCTTACTCAGGCACTGATGTGGCTTGCTAAGTGTGCATTTGGTGAAGGGTTGAAGTATGTTAAACATCTGCTGGTAACCCAGCTTTGAATCTGAGGTGAAGAGCAAGGGCCTTGCGTGGAGTGGGTGGTTCTGTAGGGAGTCATCAAGCAAATGTGTGGCTGTAGAGCATTGACAGTGCCACCTTCTGACTGCAGGAGCAGCAGTAGTGGGTTGGACATCCTTATGCTTGAGGTCAGGCAGGGATGTGTCTGGCCACCACAGTAGGGATCAGCTTGGCTGTTTGTGCTGGTTTGAGGCTAACCGGAATATTTTAATGACAAAAAATAGATTACAGGCTATGAAAAGAGAACAATAGTGATGTCTGCTTCACTCATAGGTATGCTGAGACATGAAAACAAGGACACAAACATAGATAAGGCACCTGGAGTCTGTGTTCCTCAGTTGCTTCTGCCATATTAACTGCTTTGAAATGGAATATGTGTAACCCAACTAATCATCTAATTCTAAGCCCCCTTGCCAATTCTTCCAACTCACCTTGCATGTAAGGCAGGTTCTAGGATAAGACTGGGGGGTGGAAAGGAGGTGGAAGGATGGTTGGGAGCTCCTTCTGGGCACTGGTTTCTGGGGAGGGTATTGTGTTTCTGTATTACTTTAAACTTGTATGTTTCTATAAATATTTGTAATATATTGTAAATATCTGCTTGTATATTGTGCTAAGTTGTGAATATAAAGCTTCATTCCTTAACTTCGAATTATAGAATCAGTCAGGGTTGGAAGGGACCACAAGGATCATCAAATTCCAACCCCCCTGCCATGGGCAGGGACACCCTGCCCTAGATTAGGCTGGACAGAGCCTCATTCAGCCTTGCCTTAAACACCTTCAGGGAAGTGGCCCCAACCACCCCCCATGGCAACTTCCAACAGGCTAAGTCTAAATCTGGGTGATTTCACTGGGGGGCGGGGAGGGGGGACACGGACAGACACAGGGGGACACAGGTTGCTCCCAAACCATCACACTGTTGTTAAAGAGATTTTTGGAAATAGCTTGTGTCTTCAGTGGAACTTGAGATGCTCTTACCTGTGTGTCTCTCAAGTAGCTGAGTTTTTGACCTTGAGGTAAATGAGAAACTTCTCTTGGGCATGTAGTAGCTCTATTAGGAAAAGTGTAGGAAAGCAGTACAAATAGAGATGACAAGTTTACTGGTTTTGCTCTAGTCTTAAAAAATAGACTCTCAGAAGAGAGTGTTGTTTCTGGGAAATACTATTCCAGATTAAATTTTACATACTGTTGCCGAGATGGCCTGAGTTTTGATTTCTGTATTAATTGTTTGTTCTGGGGTTTTGTTGGTTTTGTTGTGTGTGTGTGGTGGGGTTTTTTTGTTTTATTAAAAAACAAACAAACAAAAAAACCCAAAAAACAACCCTCACAACTAACTGGTGTGTAGTGAGTAAACTATTGATCTGTTATCCTGAGGTGCAGTAAACATTCCAGGAGCTGGAGTTCATTGGATCGATCTGTTGTTTGTTTAAGCAGGTTAGTTGTTTAATTCAATTAATGCCCTCAGGTGCAGGGCATGCTGTAGGCGGCTGTAGTTCTGCCCTAAGCCCGCAGGTCTGTGCTTTTCCAGTTAATGTAAAGCTGTTAAATATCTAAGGAGGACAAATAAAAATAGACCTGTGACCTGGAACACTTCGTAGTCTCTTTGTATTAAGTGCATTATTGTTCGTGTAACGATCTTCGGACAAAATAAGTACAAGGTTGTTTTTAGCTGCAAAACATTGATCATTAAAACTCAGGTCTAAAATTAGAGCAACTGAACTTAAAAGTTTGCTGGAAAATAGAGACCAAGACAGTGATATTTTGTTCTTTGGCTTTGCTCCTTTGACTGCATATTGAAGTGTAAGCTGCGTGAAACTGGAGGCTGCCTGTGTAGTCACTGGGGTGCAGCAGCAGGTCCTTTGGGTGCCGATGGAACAGCCGCCCCTTTGCCTGCCTTCTGCTCACGCAAAAATCAGTTCGTGGGAAATGGCTTATTAGCATTGTCATTTAATTTGAAAAGTTAGCGTCTGTGACACACTTTAAATACCTGACACGTCGTCATGAGTAAACCAGTGAAATAAGTGTTCAGCCTGGACATGGGCAGTTTTCTGTGGTTGCTTGCCCTTGTCTTAAGGCAGCAGTTGTAAACGCGGTGTTTATGGGGAATTTCTGGGACTGGCCCGGGATGTGGTGTTCGCCTTCAGCGAGGGCGGGATGTGTGGGAACGCTAGTGCGTCTGGCTGTGGGACGGACGCTGGAAGGCGCTTGGTGTAACTCACCGGGATTTATCCTCAATATTTTTTAATTAGAAAAAGCAACCCACACCGACCCCCGCCAGAGCAGCCTGCAGTGCTCCCGCAGTCGCCGGTGCCTGTTCTGCCTGCCCCTTCCCGGCGCTGCCCGTGCGCACGCGTGGCTGGGCGGAGCTATGAGTCCCGCCCCGCGGGGGCTCCCATTGGCTGCGGGCCGGGGGGGCGTGGCCTGGCCGAGGTGTTTGCCGGCGCTCCGCACGGACCCGCAGTCGGCCGCGCAGTGAAGCGAGCGGTGGTTGATCCGCTCCGCTCCGCCTCTCCCGGCTCGCTGCGGCCTCCGCCCGCTTTACAAGCTGCACCGACGCTCGACCTTGCTCACCCAGACGCTTGCGTGCGGCGAGACTGACGGCCCGGCGCTCTCTTGTGTTTTTTTTTAACAGACTTTTGAACCGACATAAACACCCTCATATCTCGGAGGCTTGCGGCTCTGAACTGCTTCACGACTGTCGCCGCCTTCTGTCTAATGTGCTACAAGGATGAGCCCAGCATTTGGAGCTATGGAAGTGGAGCACTATTCCAAGGGAGTCCTGCTCGAGCCTTTTGTTCATCAGGTTGGAGGACACTCCTGTGTCCTCCGGTTTAATGACAAGACCATCTGTAAGCCCCTTATTCAGAGGGAACACCAGTTCTATGAGACGCTCCCAACAGAAATGCGTAAATTCACTCCACAATATGAGGGTAAGTAACCTTTAGAATGGGGTTGTTCTTCCTGTAAATGCCAAGTGTGCTATGCTCTCTGTTATCTCTGAAATCTCTTCTGTGTGGAAGAGATTTTGGGGTTTTCTTTTCATGTATTTTGATGTTGTCTGAGGCAGGCTGTGGAGATGCAGGGTGGAAATGCTTGCCAAGTTGATGTTTGGGCTGACTAACAGCATTAGAGTAGAGCAGCTCTGCTGGTGATAGCCCATGTATCTCCCTTAGGCACAGGTAAGTAGCTGACAGCTTGTGAATGTTTTGAGTAGTTCTCTGCTGCCCTTTTAAAATTTAATTTCTAATTTTTTTTTTTTGCCACTCGTTTAATGTCTTTTTGCAAGAGTTTGGTAAGATTGGCTGACAGTGTTTTGTGCAAGCTTAGTTGTGGTCTCTTGTTTTTTGATTTCTTATCTGACTCTCATTTTGATCACAATACATCATATTAGTAAGGTGTCTGCTTGAATATTTGCTGTGGTGTTTCTGCCATTAAGGAAATGAAAATTCATGGCATTTAGGTAGGCATGGATCAAGTAGCCAGGATGAGGCTGAGTCAGATGTTATGTAGGAGTGGAAATTCCAGTTCTCGAAGAATTGTGCTAGTTAACAGAAACACATTTCTTTCTTTGCTATTCCATCATCTGCTGCCTGGTGATTAATAAATATGTCTGAAGCACTTTTTTAAAAATGGAGTTGCTTTTTAGAATATGTTGATTTTAACTACCATAAGGGTGATGAAGTTATCCTTAATGTTTGTGAAACTGGCAGAAGACTTCAGAGGAGATATTTCAGAGTTACTACTCGCTGCATGCTTACAGAGACTTTTTGACATGTCTAGCTGCAAGTTCCGTTGGATTGGAAGAAAATGTGATCTTTAAATGATGCTTCTGAAATTGTAATAAAGCAACTGTGCTAGTGTACCTGGCTTTTTTGGGAGTGTGGGGAGGGGTTAGGGGTAAAGGGCTTCATTTCGTCAGTCTCTGTTATTTTTTCCAGGATAAAGCCAAAGGCCATTTTCTAGCTGGCTCCCCCCTTTTTTCCTGTTGTCCTTTCCTTTGTGGCAGCAGGACTGTCAGTCAGAACTTCTGCACACCCTGCCCCAGGTACTGTAGGTCTCGGAGCCGCCTGCCCAGCTCAGAAGTACCAGTCTCTCGCCGAGACCTTTTCCCTCTGGCCTAGTGATGGGCTGCAAGAACTGTGCAAACTGATCTGAGAATAAAAGAGAGGACTGCAAAATAAAACTAAAACCAGTTCAGACAATTGTTATGGTTTCTTCATTAACCATGAAACTTGCTAAGGTAGCACTGAGCACATCTGTGTCAGAGTGCTCTGCTAAGACACTTAAAATGCAATGCAGTGCTCCAGAGACTCTTGAGGGGAGGATGAAAAAAAATGCTTTCAAAGTTCACCATGCTTCTGTACCGCAAACAGATTTGCTTTGTATCATATTTTTTGTTACTTATTTTACAAAATTGCTGCATAACCAGTATCAATAAAATATATTCCAAAAAGGAGAAGAAAATGTATAATTAAATGTGGTGATTCAAAGCGAAAGCTTTCGGACTAGTTTCTGTTGTGACGTGAAACTTTCCTTGTTTTGCTCTACATGCAGATCTTTTCCCCTGGGGATCTATTAATCAAATCTTGTTTGGATAAGTGCCTTTTTTTTTGCTGTCATGCAGAACTTAAAGCTGAGGGTTTTTTGTATATAGGTCACTTTTCACTGCAAGATGTTAACAGATGCTTTACATCTCATTTAGGGTCAGACCAGTTAGGTTTTTAAAAATTAATAAAAACTTTTATTAATTGAAATTGTCTCCTGTTATTATTTGATTCTTACTTAACTGCATCAGAGAAAGAAAAGAACCTTTTGTATGAATGTTTTGTCGCTATGATGAATTGTCTCTTGTGAGGTGTCATTTTGTCTAGATCTTCTGATATTTGTTAGGTTGGCAGATGAGTTTTGGCCTGTGGCGAGATAGAAACTAAGGACCAGGGTAAGAGAAAAAAAAAAGTTGCTATATTCTTAGTGAAATATCATGCATTCTCTAAGGCTTGCTTGTCTCTTCAGCAGTTCATAACTGTTGGTGTCCTTTCTCTCTTCAGGTGTGGTGTCAGTGAGCTTTGAAGAGGATGAAGATGGAAATTTGTGTCTAATAGCATATCCATTAAATGGGGACCATGATAACTTAGAAAACTTAGATAATTCTGACTGTGAACCCAAAAGCAAGCTGTTGCGATGGACTAACAAAAAGACAATGTTGTTAGAAAACGAGAAGATACCTAAGGAATGGGTTCGACAACACAGGAAAGAGGAAAAACTGAAAAAGTAAGTTTGCTAGCGCTACCCAAACACTTCACAAAACCAGCCAAAACCAAAAACTCCATGTACCATTGTAGGAATTCTGCTTTATACCCTTTACTGACATTTTCCTCCAAGTTCATTTGTGTTAATTGTGCCCACTTTGAGCTGTGATGTATTGTGCAAAAAAAAAAAAAAAGTGACCTTAGCAAAGGATAAATGTTAGAGCATATTGCTGCTGCTTGCATGACTTCCATAGAAGTTATTTACACAGGTAAAGAATGTATAAGTAGAATTATTATGTGTTGTGTAACATGGCTATATGCCAGTTCACATTAATAAGGAAGTGGCTTTATAAAGGTTGAAATATTATTGATGGGCAACTTGAGCACTAAGCAAAATAAAGCTTATACCAGCTCTCAATGAAGATGGGCAAAGTAGATTGTGAAGTTACATCCACTGACAACCCTTTAAAGTGCTTGTTCTTCTACCTGGCCTCTAATTCACTCCGTTGCTTTTTTTTTTTTTTTTTTTCCTAGTCACAAATTGGAGGAAGAATTTGAGTGGCTGAAGAAATCAGAAGTCTTGTATTATACTGTAGAGAAAAAAGGAAATGTCAGTTCACAGTTTAAACACCATAATCCTTGGAGCATAAAATGTCACCAGCAACAGTTGCAGCGAATGAAGGAAAATGCGAAACACCGTAATCAATACAGTATCCTTTCCTCAGAATACTCATTCCACTGTTAGGAGGTAGTGCTCTGGTTTTTATTTCTTGAAGATACCAGATAACAGTACAGAGCAGGCTTAACTGCAGTCCAGAGAGACATTAAAGCCGGGATCTATTTGGTGCCTTGGAAGGGATTGCCAGCACTTTCTAGGACACAGATGTTTACAGCATGTAATAAAGTAGCTAGGCTGGGAAATTTGTGTAACTTAATTCAAACCTACAAATTGTGGATCAGTGGGAGGTTTTACAGCATACTGTGTTTGGAGTCTTCCACAAAAGCAGCTTGCTAGTGAAGTTTTCCAAGGAGAAGAGTTTTGTCGCTTTCAATTACTGTTTTTGTATCGGGGATCTTAAAAACTAGCATTGTCTTTCCCCCTTCAGAAACTTCTTAAATACAGAGGATATTCAAGTGCCTTCACTTGTCTGTTTTTAGTAGTCCCTTTTTAGGGAACCTTTTTGATAAAGAAAATCTGAATATAAACTGTCATGTAGGATTAGAGCATGAGAAGAAACAACAGTGACCACATTCATGAAAGCTGAACCATATTGGTTTTGTGCTGCGGAACTGTAGTGTAGACAAAGATCTCTACCCTCTGCATTTCATGGGGAAAAGATATTGCAAAAGATCTTGCTGTATGCAGGCTTGGGTGCAAAAATACATGCTGCAAAAATAATTGTATCTATGTATTTAGGTAAACATTCCTCTTGTGTGAGTTTTGGTGAATGGATTACTAGAATGTGTCTAATACACTGCTGAAAAGAATGGGGAGCATTTAATGGCTGGTATTCTTACCATCTCACTGTAGAGGATTATTAAATTATTTAAGTTAGAAGTGTGTAATATCTCTGGAGCACTTGCTACAGGTGTTTTGAAGTGCCTGTTAACTTCTCATTCAGAGCTGGTGTGGAAATGCTGTTTTTGAACAGTAACTGAAGCACACAATCTTTATTTCCCAACCCCAAAAGTTCCCTTACTCCATAGGAAATACTTGATAATTCCAAGTCTACTGCTAGGTCATATTTTTAGGTGACCTTGGTCATTTTATTTCTTTTCACTTAATGTGGATATCACCTGTCCTGTCTAGAGACCAGTGAAAGCCAGTGAACTACATATGCACTCTGCTTTATGCCAGAACATATGGACCTGTAGTTTTGGATAGACTAAGGTACACTGGACGTGCTTTGGGTATGCTTGAAGTTAAGACCATGGCTCTGTAAAATCTGTGATAGTGGCTTTAAAACCTGTGTGCCTCATTGTGAGGTTTGTTCCTTAACTAGTCAGAATTCATTTTGCTGGAAAACCTAACATCTCGATACGAAGTACCGTGTGTGTTGGACCTTAAAATGGGAACCCGACAGCATGGAGATGATGCTTCGGAAGAGAAGAAGGCTAATCAAATCCGCAAGTGTCAGCAGAGTACATCAGCTGTCATTGGAGTCAGAGTTTGTGGCATGCAGGTGAGAGGAAGACTTATGTCAGACTTGCACTGATTCCTCTTAGTGGGGGGATTTAGGCTGCATGTTGCTTCTTTAAGTGCTGTGCTTTACTTCCTTCAGGGAGGGGGAATGAGGCTTTGGGTATTGCTTATCAGTTGAAGCAGGCAGCATCTGCAGGAGCAGCCTACTGCATGTGCTCTGCATCAGCAAAGGTGTTCTCTGAGCATAAAAATAGTCTCCTGCACACTAGCAGCAAATTAAAACTGTGTAGTAAAATTGCGAATTCAACAAAATTTTGGCATAGCATAGGAAACAGTTGAAAGGGGGATCTGCCAGTAAAAGCACTTTGAATAAAATGTGAAAATTTGCCAGAGTATTAAGCAGCAATCAGTTCTGTCTTGTAGGCCCTGAAAACCCACAGATCTTTCACTGCTTATTGCAAAGTGCAGGCAAGAAGTGATTTGGTGAATGTGATAAGAATTGTGGTCAAATAAGGAGATAGGTGAAAGTCCATGCAACTCTGAGTGTTTTGTTTACACGTTTCTGCATTCCTAGAGTGACAAATGGGAAACGACTTGTTTGTTTTTAAGGCTTTTCTGAAGCTTTTCCTGCCATCCAATAGATTCCAGGAATGCAAGCAGTGTTTGCTAGGACTTGTTCCACAGTATGATTGTTGGCATGTTTGGTGTTCAGCTCACTGTTTAACTTCAGGGAAAAGTAGAAGGCAGGGAGGGAAGTGTGGGGGCTGTATTTCTAACCACAGTGTGCTGGATTAGAAGTGAGTTGGGCCTGTTTATTGTTCACCTGCTAGTACAGACCTGTGCTGGAATACAAGGAGGAACTTTGGAGGCACCTGCAATTCTTACATGACAAAGATGTTTAGGTGTTCCTAAACTGTGTGGTGTGTAGACCGATAGGAAAGAATCTTCCTGCTGGAATACCTCTGGTTTCTATAGATGCAGAGGAGTGTGGAGCCCACCTTGGTTTTATGAGGAGTGTTTACTGTCACTTAGCGTCCAGCGTTCTGGCAATCAATCAGCTGGTATGCTTGTGAACAGGCAGGCCGAGAGCTGAATGAGTGGCTGCACTGTAAATTGTAACTTGACTGCGGAGATCTTGGATGCAGTTTTCTTAACCTCACTTAGACTCACTCTTACATTCCTGGTGGAAATCCAAACTGAAGGAATTTTCCATTTCCTTCTTGTATGAGAGTTCCATAGACACTGCTGGATCTCTTGTTAACAATTGTAACTGTGCAAGAGCAATTTGAGTCACCTTACAAAAGCTCCCCTCCTCCCCCAAGGCTTTAAGTGACTATCACCAGCAGTTTTAACTACTCCTTTTCTCTTGTTTTGTGTTTTGTATACGCAGGTCTACCAGGCAGGCACTGGCCAGCTAATGTTCATGAATAAATACCATGGAAGAAAACTCTCAGTCCAAGGATTTAAAGAAGCACTTTACCAATTCTTCCATAATGGCAAATACCTGCGCAGGGAACTCTTTGAATCTGTTATTAAAAAACTGACTGAACTCAAGTCTGTCTTAGAGAAACAGGAGTCTTACCGCTTCTATTCGAGCTCTTTGCTGATCATTTATGACGGGAAGGAAAGACAGGAAGTTTCTGTCGATTCGGACCCAGAGGACTTAGAGGACCTTTCAGAGGAATCTTCAGATGAGTCAGCAGGAGCATATGCCTACAAACCAACTGCTAGCACTGTTGATGTCCGCATGATAGACTTTGCCCACACAACCTGCAAGTACTATGGAGAAGACAGTGTGGTGCATGAGGGCCAAGACACGGGTTATGTTTTTGGACTTCAGAATTTAATAGATATTATTAAAGAAATAAGAGAGGAAAGTAGTGAATAAACAAACAGTGTGACCGCACATGAGTAGAAAGCACTATTGTGACTCTTTGTATTCCAAAATTATTGGCCACTTTCTGGTGGTAGGAATCTTTACAGGCTCTGGAGGGATGGTCCCATCAGAGCCAAACTTGTTCAGAGGGCATTTACTTACATTGGTGCTGGACCTAGCACTGGCAAATATTGGTATCCTTATTTATTTTAACTTTCTTAAACATTCCATATTTGATTACTTGGATACCTCTGTTATCCCTGTGTGTATACGTTCCAATAAAATTCTTTTTGTTCATTGTAAGTGATGCTTCTGTTATTGCTGGTGACAAAGAGATGGCACTTGCAACTTTCTGATGCTGTAGTGCTAAAGCAGCATATGAAGAGCAAGGCTTCCCTGCCTTGGGGCACTGCCTGTGGAGCAGCACTTCGGTCCTGCCTTTCCTGTCAAGAGTGATGAGCAAGTTCCTGTCAAGAGAGCCACTGTGCTGGCCAGGTCCTGGACCACCTGCCCTTTGAGGAGAGGCCGAGGCAAGGAGACCTGCAGGGGGCTAGATGAGAGACCTCCAGAGCTGCCTTCTAGTCACAATGATCAGTCTACTGCTAAGTGAGAACTTTAAAATCTATTTCCTAAACTGATTTTCTGTTTCAGGATCTTGTAAACTAGATCTTGTGCTATGTAACCCATTTCTAGAGAGCTACGGATTTTTTTTAATCTACAGGATTAGCTGCAGTGGCAGTGACTAGGGGAGAGCTGCGGAGCCTGAAAGGTATCTTTAAGCAGCTTAAAGTCTTTCTTGGGACAAATGGGCAGAAAGGAAATGTTGGAAAGTGAGAGAACAGTGAAAACTGAAACAGAGTAAAACTTCAAACCACTGGTGGCTCTTTGAAGAGGAGCACTTTACCTAACCATTTTTAGATAAATCACTTCTGCCGCTTTGAAGCTTGAAAGTCACTGTAATGCAGAAGAGATGCTGAGGCAAGCTTGGAGATGTTGCTGCTTGTCACAGTTGCCCAGGATAGAACTGCAAGTTTATATAGAAATTGAAGAGTTTGGAGAGGCAAGGGATCACAGGGTGTCAGGGGTTGGAAGGGACCCAAAGAGATTGAGTCCAGCCCCCCTGCCAGAGCAGAACCATACTCTAGATCAGGTCACAGAGGATCACAACCATATGAGCCTTGAAAGTCCCCAGAGAAGGAGACTTCACAACCTTTCTGGGGAGCCTGTTCCAGGGCTCTGTGATCCTTACAGTAACGACGATCCCCTTGTGTTGAGGTGGAACCTCCTATGATGCTGTCATCATCCCTCTGTCTCATCTTTGTCTCCAGGTGAGCCTAGCAAAGGAGAGGTGGGTTGCAAAGGAAAGGCTGAAGATCTCTGCATGTGGAAAGCCATCCAGCAGCTGTAACCCTGCAACTTTTAGTTTCATATTCCCTGGCTGTTGCCATCAAGATCTGATCAAAGTCTCTCTGGTGCCTGTCCTGGGCTCTTTGTACTATCTGAAGAGGTGTTTTTTCATCTTTGCTCTTACACTAGCTTTTGTGGTTGGGTTTTTTTTGTTGGGTGTTCTTATTGTGGTGTTGGTGGGGGTTTTTTGGGGTTTTTTTTGTGGTTCTACAGTGTTCAGGCACAAACTGGTGCCAGTATTGAACAGGTGCTGTAACATCTTACGTCCCCTCACTGTGCCTGTATGTGTGGGCTTTCCCAATGAAGTAGACTTCTTAGTTCTTAACTGGGCATTTGTTGCTCCTTCATGAGTCTCTGATACTGGGTGCAGATGGTGAGGACCCCCTAAGCTACACCAGGCACTGGCTGTAAAATGTTGGGCAGGATGGAGCTATTTATTCTTGGCACTTCCAATTGCAAAACACTTTGGGCATCGACCAGGAACACTTCCTGCCACTGTCCCCAGATGTGCCAAAGGTGTGAGTCAGAGTACCTGGCAGAGGGACTCTGCCCTGGGGCATGGCTGCGAGGTGATGATTTGATTTCTCCCCTTCTCCCAGGAAGGATGCGGTGCCCTCTGCTAATGAGCTGAGGATGAGCCCCTTGGCAGACACCTATCACTGGTGCTGCCTATGAATAAGCCTGCCTGTGCAGACTCATCTGGTAGACCATTTGACTTTGTAGTCTGAAATTAGCAGGGATAAAGTCCTCTAATGTGCTTGTGTTACGTAGGAACTCCGGAGGGAATTCACACAATCCAATGAGAACAATCGCATTTGCTCTGATGCAAGCTGCCTCTAGAACAAGTCCTCTTTGTTTTGCTGCCTGCAGACACGGAGCTGCCTTCTCAGTAACACTGCTAGTGCCATAAGCTTGGGTCTAGGTCTGCTCACAGACCAGTGCAGTATCAGCAGCCAGACCTGGAGCAGCTGGGGGTGTAATAACAAAGCCCCAGGTGCAGTCAGTGATGCTGCAGGAAGGCAGACCTGGCCACTGCGGGTCCTGGCCTGTGCTGCTACAATCCTTCTGCCAGTATTGTCTGAGGATTAGCAGAGGCTGTGCCAGTGCTGCAAAGCAACCAGGTGTTTTGGACCTTCCTGGGCTTGCAGCAGTGTGAGGATAGGAGTGGAGACTGCAAGGACTTTTCCTGTTAGCTGCTTTAGAAGCTGGAAAGGCGAAATGTCGGGAGGAAAACTCTCCATCAACTGTATACTGATCTAAACTGCAGACGTCCTGGCCCAGACTATGTCCTTCAAGGGTTAAAGAGGGGGTGACCCAGATGACAAGTCCCTCTGAATGACACATTATCTTGCAAGTTCAAGAGCATGTTTGTTTTCCTTCCATGGTGTTCTGCACAAATCCCTTGGAGCAGTTACTTGTGTTTGTGGAAAGGCAATTGTGTAAGTGCTGGCCAGGGACACACAGGGGTGGGAGTGGTACTTTGCAGCCCCTGCCTGCAAGTGGCCATGCCACTTGTCACCTTTGTGCTTGGGCTTGTTGGGGGACAGGATTGGGATGAGCAGGCTAGGGGCTTGGTGAGAGTGTGTGTGGTTGCCATGGTGCCTGCTGGGTCAAGGCAAAGGACCGGGTGAATAATGGGAGAGAAGCAGTAATGCTGGAGAAAGGGACGCGAGAGTTTTTCCCCCTTTTTTTTGGGCTACTGCTGGCAGGTGGCACTAAACTGATGTCCTTCCTGGTTGGGGCTGACAGTTGGATGATGACAAAGCAGCCTGCTCTCTGCCCCTGTGAGAGAAAACCTCCAGGGTGTGTGTGCCTTGGGGACTGGTGCTTCTGCAGAACGTGCTCTCTGCTCCAGGATTGAGTCCTGCTCTTGCTGCATGTGCTCTTGAGTGTTGGTTCCCCACAGCTCTGGTCCTGCCCAGGCAGTGAGCTCTCTGTCTGCAGTGGCTGTGCTGTCAGGAGTACTGAACGGAGACAGCAAGGTTGGCTACCTGGTCTGTGCTGTGCCCCTGCTGCAGGGGCAGCCTGTACTGTGGTGTGGCAGCCTCTGCTCGGTGGAGGACGATGCTGTATGCACGTCTCGGTTCCTCATGGCTCCCCTGTGTCTGGTCTCCTCCCTGGCCGTTTCCTGGTGCTTGAAAGGACCCACCTTTTCCTGCTAGCCCAGCCCCGGCAAGGCTGCCGCCCAGGGTGGCTGTAATGTGCCAGGGCCGACCCTGTACCCAGGGCTTCGCAGGGGCTGGGAGAGTAGCAGCCTGCGGCCCCCAGCTCTGCTTCTCCATGACCTCCTCTGCATGATGCTGCTTCAGCTGGCACTGGTTTCTCTGTTGAATTGAGTGCTTTGACAATGAGGCACTGGGAACCAGGGCAGGGGACTGTGGACCCACGAGGGCGCTTCGGGAGGTGGACTCACTGTTGTTGGGGCTGCACAGGGCAGAAGCAGGAAGAGGCAAGAGACAGGCCACGACCCCTTGGAGGAGAGGACACCTCTCTCCCTGCACGGTCGGTATCATGTGCAGTCTCTCGAGTAGCTGCTGGATTTCTTCCCCTGAGCTGGGTCCCTGCTAGAGGGAAGGGCTTTTATGGAGCAAGCTATTTCCTTGTGGCTGGGCAGCAGCATCTCTGCAGGGCCCGAGCCCAGTATCAATCGGGAGAGTGATGTGCCCTGCTCACCCTAGGGCTGCAAAGTGTTCAGGCCCCAGCAAGGCACCAGGGGCTGCTTTAGGCTTTGCTGAGGCTGTGGTGGCTCCCAGCGCATAGAGGTAGAGCAGCTCTGTGTCCTCACAGGTCTGTGACACTCACTGTCCTGAGGACAGCTGGTGCCATGTGTGGCCAAGCAGCCATGCCTTTGCTGTTTCTAATGGGCTGGGGGGGCAAGTTTGTGCAACTAAATACCAATAATATACAGCTAGTTTAAGTCACTATGAAGATGCCACAATAGGACTGGACATCTGTCTATCCCGTGTGTGGGTCCATTCAGCATAGGGCACCAAGGGTCCCATACTACCACTTGGCTAGCTGGAGTACCCCACAGGACAGCGCAGGGGAAGGATGTGTGGGTGTGAGGGGTGACACTGGGCAATGCAGCACTGGCTTGGTTAGAGACTCATGTGTGTTTCCTTTGCCCTGGCAGTCCAGTGGTCGGAAGGACGGCAGGTGGTGAGGCACTGCAACAGGTTGCCCAGGGAGGTTGTGTCTGCTCCCTCCCTGGATGTGTTCAAGGCCAGGCTGGATGAGGTCTTGAGCGACCTGATCTAGTGGGAGGTGTCCCTGCCTGTGGTGGGGGGTTGGAACTGGATGATCTTTGAGGTCTCTTCCAACCTAGACCATTCTATGATTCTATGAAGAGCCTGAAGCTTGGTGCTGCCCATCCCGGTGCACCCTGCAGTGCTCCCCCGAAACCGCTGTTCCTACGGTACGGAGCTGCAGCCCTGGAGAGCTGGGAAGGACCTCGCTGGCTGACAGACTGTGCGGATGGGCAAGGGGCCGATCAGGTCAGGCTGTAAGCGGAGAGCTTAACAAGAACAGGGTGTCACCGCACGAAGCCCAAGAGCTTGTTTTCCCAAAGCAGAGCTGCGGGAAGGGCTGGGCCGTGTGCCGTACGCCTTGCAACCTACAGTCCTTCCCGCGGTCCCCCCCCGCCATCCCTCAACTCTCCCGACCTTCTGTCTTCTTCATTTCCAGGAAACGCGGCTGCTGGCAGCGCCTGGCCGCTCCTTCCTCCCCGCCGCGGGAGGGGCCTGCGCCCCCCAGCCCTGCTGCCTGCCTTGCGCAAGGAGCGGCGCAGGCAGCCTGGCCCCTCGGCAGGCGGAGCGGAGAGGGACTCGCAGCTGCTCGCACAGACGCTCTCCGCCACCATGGCTTCGGCTTCCACGGCCATCGCGTTCTGCAGAGCAGCGGCCGGCAGCAGAGCAGCCCCCGGCCGCTGTTTGTGGGCTCAGTGCGGAGTAACGCGTCCGCAGCAAGGGACGGGAGCAGGGTTTGCTCCTGCTGGCAGAGCACCCTTCCCTGCTGCTGCTAGGCAGCTGGTTTGGGGACTTCTAAGGAAGGAGGCATGTTTGGAGGGGTGAGATCTCCTGCAAGCGACAACAGTGCATGCCCTGTGCACTCCAGACGCAGGACTCCACTCCTGCCCTCCAGCGGCTCCAGCTTCCTTAGCTGGGCATAGAGCTGCCCAAACCTGTTCCTGCCTCCTGTAAGAGCTCAGCTCCACATCTTGCTTGAGTACAGGGACATGCGTGTGTCCTGAGTGCAGCCACCACAGCACAGCCACTCAGCCCCATGCAGTGCCCAGTTGCCGTGTACGCTGTGGTCTGAGCTGGCCCAGAGGTGGGCAAGCAGGCAGAGCACAGCCTCATGCCTCGAGCAGCTTGCCCTCCTGGCTCTGCCACGCAGGTGCCTTTGGTCTATGGCAGTCTTGGCAGTTCTCCCACCTGCAAATCTCCATCCTGAGAGGAGGTGACCAAACCACCTTCCAGCAGAGCTGTGGGAGCTGCTGACAGCATCCCTGGAGCAGATGAGGGCACTTGGCACATCCTGCAGAGGGGCTGGGGCTGCTCCTACCCTGCCAGTTGTGCCATGCAATTGCAGGAATGACACAGGACTGCCCCTCCTGCCTGCAATAGGGGCAGGTCATTGTCCCCTCCTCAGGTGACCCTGCTCTGTTCAGAAGGATGGCAAAGCTGAGGCTGGGAGGTGGGTGCTCTCTAGGCATCCAGTTGGGAAGTTCTATCCACACTTTTTTATGAGGTTTTCCAGGAAGGAGGGCTGTGCCAGGACATTGGGAAAGAGGGGCATGCCCAAGAGGCATCCCAGTGTCTCCTTGTCCCAGTGATGGGCACCCCCATTCCCTGTAGGACCCACTGATGCTGCTGTCCCTAGAGCCATGTGCCCTGGGTCCCCTCAGTAACTCCCACCCCGTATGACTTTTCACCGAGAGAGGGCTAGTGGGAGTACAATAATATTTGTATACCTAAAAGTAGAAGGATTGATCCTGCTGCCGTTTTGCAACGTGTTGACAAGCAGGCGGTGCCAAATTATGTAAGTGTACATGGAGCTGGCAAGTTTGTGTTTCAATCATATGAATGCTGTTGTGCAACGCTTTTCCTCTGCAGCCCCGGAGGAAAGGGAGTGTGTGGGGCTGATGGTGCTTCAACAGAGGTTGCCATGCATGCACTGAGCCTTTCCAGTGCTTGTCACCATGCTGGTCCCCATAGCTCTGAGGAGTAAGAATGTAGGTGGCGTTAGCTGAGGTCTCAAGTTCTGCTTTAGAAGTTACCCACAAATGACACAGCAGGATCCTTGCTCATTGCCCCTCCCTGTCCAGTTGCAATTAGGAACTGATTCCTCAGCAGCAGGAATCCATCCTGGGCTCCCGGTGCCCTCACACGCTCTTTGCCCCTGGTGCACTGTACCCAGGTGTGGGAGGGTTTACCCAAATCCTTGGGGAGGAGATCCTAGCCACTTCCCAGCCACTGGCTGGAAAAGCCAGCATGCCATGCAGAGCAGAGGCAGAGGCTGGGATACTGCTGCTGAGTGTGTGAGAGGTGGGTGCCTGTGTCCCCCTTGGCTGCCTTCACCTTCCAGCACAGCCTGTGCTGCAGGCTTCATGGAAATAAAGCACCATTATCCCAGTGCAAACAGGAGCTGGGCCCATGCCGGGGAGTGGCTGGGGCTCACCTGGAGCAGGGACATAGCTGTGAGCAGCCCCTGAGGCAGTGCACACACTGCGGCTGAAACTGGGGTGGGCTGGGGTGCCATGGGCAGCGTCCCAGACACATTGCATCCGCACACTACCAAGAGTATTAACCCCACAAGATGGAAGGTTTGCCCTTCCACAGTGCTGCTCCCTGGCTGTCCAGCCCTTGCTGCCATCACGATGTGCCCCACTGGACATCTGGAAAGGACTGTGACCAGCCACAAAGCCCAAACTCCAGAATGCTCCTGAATAATTCAGCACCAGTTGAATCCCACAGCTCCCTGTTGCCTTTCCAACATGAACATGCCTGGTTTCAGCTCACCGCAGTCTGTAGGTGAGCTGAGGCAAGCATTTACCCCCAGTCCATTCCCCATTCTCACCTCCTTAACCAGGCTGTGCCAGAATTACCTCACTGGCAGTGCTGGGGAAAACAGGGGGTCTGTGCTGTGAGTGAGTGAGGGGCCTTGGCTGCTACAAGCCAGGCTCTTATTGTATGAGCACCAGCTGGATTTGGTTGTTGATGGTTTACTGGATTAATTAAATTCCAGCATCACTGGAAGCAGAGATCTGTGGACCATTTAATTTCTGCATCACTCCATCCCTGCATGCTGGCAGGATGGCAGAGATTGGCAGAGTTGTCCTTGCAGTGGGCTCTGTTGCAGGATCCCATCTAACACTCCCACTGGGGTGAGGTAACTAGACCCCCCCTCCCCCAGGTCTTCTCAAAAGTCCTGGCTGGGGCAGAGGCAGGAGTGATTCTCTACAGGACTGCCACCCTCCTCCTGAGGCAGCAGAAAGGGCTTCGACCTCTGGTAACGGCAGCGTGGGCCTGAAGGCTCAAAAAGGCACTTGGACTGCTTAGGGTGGTCCCAAAGGGTTGATCTCCTGGAATGGGGTGTCAAGGTATAGAGCTGCACAGGGCTGGAGGTGGCTGCATCCTGTCCAGGAGTTCCTGGCCTGATGTACAGTGCATCTGTGACCGCGCTGTGCCACGCCAGGTCACTGTGCCTGCCATGGGGCATGGTGCGGAGCCAGATGCCTGCTCTGACTGTGCCCCATTTTTGTGTCCACAAGGGGAAAGGACTGCCCCTAGG
>VWZI01002420.1:300926-363971 GCA_013396835.1 Psilopogon haemacephalus
CCCGGGTGGCGGCGGGGGGCGGGGCCACGTTGCCGGTAGGGCCGGAGGCGGTGGTAGCGGCGCCGCCAGGCCGCCAGGAGGCGCTGCGGCACGGCGGTCTGCGGGGGCGTGGTGCGGCGGTGACGTGAGGGGCGTGTCCCCGAAGGGGGCGTGGGGGCCGAGCCGGGCCGAGCCGAACCGAAGCAGGCTGCTGGAGGGGTCGGTGTCGCCGCCGCCATGTACCGGGCTCTGTACAGCTTCCGTTCGGCCGAGCCCAACTCGCTGCCCTTTGCCGCCGGAGAGACGTTCCTGCTGTTGGAGCGCAGCAACCAGCACTGGTGGCTTGTCACCCGCGCCGGCTCCGGCGAGACGGGCTACGCGCCGGCCTCCTACCTCCAGCGGCTGCAGGTGGGCCGGGGGCTGCGGGCTGGCGGGCGGGCGGGCGGCTGTGCCGGCTGCCCTCTGCTCTGCCGGGGGCTAGGCGGCTCGGGGCCGGGCAGCTCTTCCTTCTGCCCCTTACAAACGGGCGGCGGGGCCGGGGGATAGCTCGAGGCTTTTCTGTTGACACCGGTCCCGGGCTGGGTTTGTGCTGGGACGGGTGGTGAAGGAGCGCTTGGCACTACGAAGTGGCCCAGCGCGCTGCTTTGGGGGCACACCGCCCCCTCCAGTCCCTTCTCTGGTACCTCTGGGAGAAGCGGGGGTCTGTGGTTCTTGTGGGTGTTACCCACTGCAGGGGACTTGAGCACACAAGAACCCTCTGGGGCATCGTATTCTTTCTGCGGTGAGAATCGGGAGCTTAAAGGGAAGCAGGGGACATCTTCTATTGGTGACATGTTTGGAGAACAAGGTCCGGGGAGCTCAGGTTTGTCCAGAGAAAATGGGCTAGGTAAGGATCCTTTGGGCGATGACTGGCAGGTTAGGAGCTAAGGGGCTAAAGGACTGATCTGGAGATGGTGATGGGGATCCTCCCTCCCAGGAGCATACACAGGTGTTAGATAACCCTGAAATCGCTTAATTAGCAGTCCTAGTTGGTGTCAATAAGCAGTGCTCGTGTGCCTGTCTCTGTGCCAACTGTTCAGCCATGGGAGCTTTCATTGGCATGGCACCCCAGCACCAAGAGAGCGGCAAGGAGGATCACCTCCTCCTTCCACCAACACATCGTGACATCCACAGCATATCTGTACTGTCTTGGGGGCTGAGAGAAGCCACAGCAGCCACCTGTAATGCCAGCAGATACAGGCAAGTTGGTGATAATAGCAGCTGCAGAAAGTTTGAGCAGGCTGTACCTAGGGTCAGAGGAGGGAAGACCTCTGGCAGCTGCAGGTGTGAGCCCTGTGCCCACATGGGTACCACGGGGAGGGGGTCACTTATGGCTTGTGCATTGCAGGGCTCTGAGGTACAACGTGGCTTCTGAAACAGACCTTCATATAAGGTTGATTCATGGAAGTTTTGTATTCTGGGTTTCAGGGGTTAGCTGTGGAAACTGCATGCTGAAAACCCTTTGCTTCAGTGAACAGGTAACTGCACAGAGATGCACCTGAATGGTGCAAATGGTGACAAACCCCTTCAGTGTGCTGCTGAGGCTCCTTCAGATGCCATTGAATTTCTGATTAGCGGTAATTCAGCCTGTAAGTAAGCGTGGGTGTGTGCTTTGCAGAACGTTTCACTGAGACAAGTGTTACCTGGAGTGTGTGTGTGTGTTAGGGCGGTGCCAAGTCTCTGCCAGCTGCTTGGATCAGGAGCTGGCCCACTTGTGAAGCTGGGGCTCCTCTGGGGCTTCGCAGAATGGCCTGGCAGGAGGGGACATCTTGTATATCAATAAGCCCTTAAGCTATTTACAGGAGCTATTTAGTTACAGAGCAAAGACCTTATTAAACTACCAGGTTTTAAAACCTCTTGGTGGCATTGCTCCAGGCTGCTGCTCATGAGTTTTCTCTCTGCAGTACCCTACTTCATTTGCTGGTGTGACATGACGTCTTCTCCCTGCTGTGGGTGCAGGAGCCTTCTCCCAGGCTGCCTTCTGGAACAGTCTTCCTCTATCTCTCCACCTTGCTGTACCAGTTTTGAAATCTTCCAGAGAGAGCGCTTCCTCGATGACTTTACATTCATTTCTGAGGGTGTATTTTGCTACAGCTTTCCAGGCTGACTCCTGACAGTCTGTTAGCAATGCAGTGATGTTTAAGCAGCATTGCTGGTAACTTTGTGAGCACTTCCCTCTAGTTCAAATGTAACTTTCACGAATGTCCTTGGGTCTGGTAGCAGGAAACAGAAGAGCCTTCCTTTCATCCCCTCAGCCTTTTTTTGGCCACTAAGTTTCCGGCACCAGAACTTGCCTGAGGATGCATGAGGCAGCAGGAGCCAATTTGCTGTTCCGCAGCTGCAGTAATGCTCTGTGTCCCTGACTTTCTTTGTGGCCTTGCATCCTGCCAGCTCCAAATTGCTAATCTGAAGTCAGAACCTTCTTTTATTCATGGAAGAAAGCATCTGCTCACTGAAAGCTTGCTTGAGACTGTGTGCTGAACATCCAGGATGAGAGTGCAAACAATTTGTCACCCAGTTTTGATTTAACAAGGGCACTGAGATTAATTGGTAACAGCCATTTCGGAAGCAATTAATGCTGCGTCAATCACAACAGAGAAAAGCCACAGCTAATGATTAGCGTTAGTGTGATTAGCAGGGAAAGAGAGTGGCCAACAGGAGTCACCATTGTAAAAGTAAGCCTTCCACTTTGCTAGCGCAGTCAGGTTCCAGGTGAGCAATAGGTTGCACAACAGTTGCAGCCGGCAGCAGCAAATCTGAAAGCTGCTGGCAGCAGGCTGCCGAGAGGATGCTGACAGGAGAGGCTTGGGCTGCTGTTGCTGCTCTGCTGTTAGGAGCAATGGGTTTCTTCCCAGGTCTTAGTTTTCAGGTTCTTTTGCTCAGCTTTCATGGATATGAGAGGTTCATGCCATGACCTCTTTAGAAGGAGGTGGGGGAAAATTGTGTTTATCATATAAAGCTTATTCTTGGCTAGTGTCTTCTTGATGCAAATGCAGCAGAATTTTGTACTGAAATCCTCGTGACTCAATGTTGCTATTAAAAGAGGGTTAGTTGCAGGGGGTGGAAAGAAAACCACAACAAACCCTTCTAAGAAACATGTAATACCTCTAACAAACAAGCTAGGGCCAAGCCAGGGCACCAGAAGGTGCAGATGATGTGCAGTTAATTTGGGTCAATTAGAAACGCCCAACTTTGTCTGCCTTTTCCTGCTAATTTCTTTCTTCTGTAGTTCTCTTTTAGATCCGTTGTGGGTTGTTGAGAGTTACATCAAGTTGAGTGCCATTCTGGGTATAGAGAGAGAGGCCTTCAAGCAGTGGCATGGGGGGGATCGAGCCTCATGCTGCTGAAGGGGGGCAGGCTTTGCGCTGCATGCCAAAACGGTGGCCTGGCAGGCAGCTGAACCCCAGCTCTGCACGCCCACGGCAGAGATCCGAGCCGTGGCACTGGCAGGCAGGGCGGTACGGAGCGAAGCCGTAATGAGCTGGGGGCCTGACAGGTGCTGCTGCCAAGACAAGTGAGAACGTGTACCCAGCGCTGCGCCAGCCAGCAGCGGCACGCAGGATAATTGCCTCCAGCCATTGGTGGGGCAAGAGACGAACGCTTACAGCTAATGTCAGGCGAATACTGCTGCGGCGAAGCTGTCTGCTTGAGTGCAGATGGAGTGGAAAGGTGCCCGTCGGCAGGAGGTTGGTCTTTTGTCTCCGGCTGTGTGCTGATGCTTAAGCGTTGTGGCAGAAGAATACAGAGGTTAAATTGGAGTTTAGGGTGTCCTCTGAAGTCACAGTGACTCCAGAAGGCAGGCCTTTCTAAGCTTTGTATGGAGCAGTAAAGAGGTTCCCTTTAGAAAGCTTCCTTAAGTTCGGTTGGCACCAGGAAAGGACAAGTACCAAGTCTGGTAAACTGTAAGGGTAAAATAGCCTGTAGGTTGCTGTCGTTGTAAGGAGACATGGAATTTCCTACCAGGAGCATGGAGATAGTCCAGGTTTGGCTGGAGGCTTCAGGCTGTACCACAGCAACTCAAGGAGGGCAAAGTGAACTGCTGTCCTTGAGGATGCTTCTACAAAGTCTTATCTGCTCTGCTCCCCACAGGGCACAGGCTGGTTCTGGTGCTCTGCTGCTGGCCGTGGGACCTGCATATGGGAGCAGCAGTTTGCTTCAACTCTTGCCTTCACCGGGCACCGGGACTGGTCTTGCCTCATTTCATGTCTGCGCTGATCCAGGCTGTATTCCACATCAGTTCAAGTGTGAATACTGCACACCAAGGAGGCGAATAGCAGTCGTAAAATGCTGTATTGCCAAATGTCAGGGGTGCAAAAATAAATGCTGTCTTGCAGGAGAATGTTTCCTGGTGAAGTGGGAATGGTTCAGCATCTTGGCTACTGCAAGTTGAGTGCTTGGCTCTGTTTAGCTGTTAGGAAGTAGCTTTAAAATTACTATTAATAGCCTTTTACAAAATTACTTAAAATTTAATTGGAATAAGTGAAGAATTGTGTGCAATGTGGATTTAGATCTTCTGCTCAGCTGAGGCCTTCTCTGGTCGGTCATGCTTTCATGTTGCACCTCTGGATGAGTAAGAAGGGGGCTGTACACCTTCTTCTGAGTAAAAAGGTGTATATGCTGATGGCCAAGAAGCTTTGGATTGCTTGCAGAGAAAGTGGACCCAGCTGAGTATAACAAACATTTTGAGCATGCCTTGGATTGCTGTTTGCCGTATCTACAAGAACAAACAAGAATGTCTACACGGATAAATGGGCTTGTGATAAAAATAAAAGACTGCTTTGTGCAACCTAGCAACAAAAAAATTCTTCAGCATGATCAAATGC
This sequence comes from Psilopogon haemacephalus, assembly GCA_013396835.1. NCBI lineage: Eukaryota > Metazoa > Chordata > Aves > Piciformes > Megalaimidae > Psilopogon > Psilopogon haemacephalus. The sequence continues at coordinate 305,768 of VWZI01002420.1, forward strand.
ACAGAGCCAGGGTACAGGTAGTGTCCTGGTAGCTGACAGCATTGTTTCATCTCCCAGGCTGCAAAGAGAAGAGAGGTTTCTGTGAAGGAGTGAATTTTGAGCTCCGTTTGCAGGAAACTCCCTTGTCCTGGTTCATGCTGTAACTTTGATAAGGATTCAGGATTGGAGCACGTTGTGCAGTGTGGGAGCTGCCTTTCCTTGCAGCCTGGGGCATGTTTGGGCTCAGAGCATGTGTCTGACAGCTCCTTGAGCCCAATCACACATCCTACACCTGGTCCCATGACCCAGCTCTCCCCAGCACTGCCTCTGCCCTTGTTGGCCCCATTCTCAATAATTCAGTTCACTGCCTGGCTGGAAAGCTCTTTGTTTCTAATCTGGTTGCTTTTCTGCCTGGGTAGCAAATGCATTGGTTCAGTGATGGAGCACCACATGGCAGTGTAGGGCTGCTGGAGAAGCAGTGAGCTGTGATAGCTCAGGTGCTGTCAAACCTTTCATGCTAGCATGGAGATGATGATGGTTGTGGAGCATGGAGTTGGTTGTATGGTGCCAGTCAGATGATAGATGTTCTGATAGCAAATCCACGCTCGCTGGAAACTGAGCTTTGGCAATTGTGCTTTGCTGCCAGAGTTTCTCCCTCCATCTACACAAAATCCAATTTAAACTCGGTCCCGCAGACCCCTGGCAGAGTCCCTCTTGTTGCTCCTGAATAGAAGGTGATGATCATGCAGACTGTCATATGGATCATCTCCTGCACTGAAGCCTGCATGGTTACTTGTCCTCTGCTACAGAGTTGATGGAGCTTTCAATGAGCAGGAGAGCCTAATAGCAGTACTCACACACATCCTGAGTAAGCGCTGAGGCTAAAAATAAAGTTTTATTTTGAAGAATAAGCAGCTGGTAGCACTTTGCAGCTGAAGTTGCGTTTCTTGACACATGCAAGAGTCTGAAAGAAGGAGGCATTTTTCTCTGGGTGCCACAGTAACAGATTCAGTCATGTCAGAGCCTCTAATGCTTTGAGATGAAGTTTTATTCTTGAGACTAAATGGCACAGCCGAGAGGATTGTAGCAACTTCTAATTACTGTAGCTACAGACTTGACATTTTAGCCAGAAGTTCTCAGTCTTTCCCCTTTCAGAATTATTAAAGTAGAAATCCCCTAATGATCTTTAGGTTCTGTTTTTGCTCACCTGTGAGAGATGTGTTATTTTCACTTTTCCTCTGATTAAAAGTAATTAGGCCTTCTGATATCAGATGAAATTTGCCTCTGTGACCTGGATGCCCATGAATGAGTGATAATTGGCAGCCTGGGCTTAGTGCTCCTGCATAACAGCTGGAGTGGCAGTGCTGGACACGTGGATGGTCCCAGGGTGTTTGCTTTGGGTTGCAAATGTTAAGTTCTCTTTCAGGGCTGACCACCACAAAGGTTGTCTTGGCCAGAAGTGAGCATGCAGCAGGGAGATGTCTTAGAGCCCATGTCTGCTCTTGAGTGATGTGGCTGCTGTTCTGTTCACCCTGAAGGAAGGGCAAGGTGAGGAGACAGACTGGAAAGAAGCTCCTGCTAGACAGGAGAGGCACTTGCTGGGAACTGATAGACACTGTGGTGCACAAGTGGACACCAGCTGGTAGCTTGCAACTTTGCTGATCAGATTTGTGCTTGTTGGGTTGGTTTTTTTTGTTTGTTTGTTTTTCCTTTGGCTCCCTGCTGTGTAGTTTCTGAATGCTTCTCCTCAGAAGATGGCTACACTTCCTTCCCTCTTTTACATATGGAAGATTATCAACTTCTCGTTGCAAAGGGAAGAACTGCCAGGTTTGAACTAGGAGTTCAAATGTTTTCTGAACTGTTGGAAATGGCTGGTGAGGTGCTGACAATGTGGGACAGCAAATGCAGGTTGTGCTTACCTGTGTCCCCTCTTCCCCCCCACACAGGAAAAGTAGTAAGTAACTTGTGTATATTTACTGAGCAAGGTGCTTCTGTCATAAACATACAATAACCTGGAATCCTTTCAAACCTGCCACCAGCTCACTATGGGACTCCATGCAAATGTCTTTCTTTGCCAGACCTCCTTGCACTGCCCGTAAGTGAAAATATGGGTGAGAGGCCCCATGAGAGGGTGGTGGTCAGCTGAATTTCTCGTTAACATTGAAATTTAATTAATGTAATCTTGAGGTAATCAACACTGCTCTCAGCCCATAGGAAAGTAAGTTGCTGCCTGCCCAGCAGTGTGGGTACATCTCTCTGTCCTAACAGTGCTAGTGTCAAGTGAAGCTGATTGATGTGCTGCACAACAGCGCTGCTGAAAGGTGTCTCACCTTCAGCCATTTCTGTCTTCTGGAACTTCAGAAGATCAGTCTTATGCTATCCTCACCTTGAACAGGGCACCAACAACTTGTCCTGAAGGCAATTGGCATATGTCTGAATGTGAAGTTTGAGCATCTCTGGGCTTGGCAAGCTGCACCTGCTCTGTGCCTGTGTTTGTACATCTCTCCTCATGATCCCACTCTTGTGTTTCCCACCAGGATTTCCAGTATCCCATGAAGCGAACTTGTAGAAAAATAACAGAGCAGGAGAGATCTGTACAGAAACCAATACATGAGAAAGTTGTGGAAATTGATTTTGTTTGGTTGGGGGTTTTGTTTTGTTTTCCTTTGGGGCTTTTGTTTGGTTGCTGTGTTGGATTTGTTTTATTGTGATTGTTTCTCTGTATGAAGTACAGAGGAAGCAAGACAGTGAAGAGCAGGAAGGAATTTGTGTTTCTCATCCTTGGAGAAAAATATGCTCGTGTTAGTGGTGATGGGAAAATAATGTGAAGTGTCTTTCTCATTGCAAGAGAAAAATAACCTGGATGCTCAGGGCAGCTTAGGAAAGGCTTTCACAAAAGCAGGTTATGTCATGGTTGCTGGCTGGCCAGCAAAGATTGCTTGCAAGATCTGGAGCATATTAATACCCACGAGGCAGGTCAGATCCCATGGTGTAAAATGGGTGTTTACATCTGTCCGTGGCTGAAACATGGGAAACAGCTGAACCTGTCTGTTGAGGTGGTTGTTAGGAGAACTCTGGTTCTGGAAGAGAAGCAGTCTCCTCTTTTTCTTCCCTTGTGTAGCTCAGATGTACATAAAACCAAACAGAATTTTTAAGAGTATCCCAGCTTCACTCCCTCATGAACAATTTAAACTGTGTCATTCCCAGCCAGGATTATGTATTCAGCATATGAGCTGTCGGTCTGGGCTCTGCAAAAAGGATTAATTCCAGAAGAGGCTTATGAGGAGGAAAGTACAAGCAGCCATAGCATGCAGCTACAGCATTAGATAGTCTGCAAGAGACTTAGACTTTGCATGGGCAGTGCTATAACCAAATTTTGGAAGCCACAGGTTCTAACAGAGCTCTGTGTGCAGAGATTGTTAAATTAAAATGTGTGTGCACTGCATTTCTTTCAGTGACAAATCCTTACACTGAGGCTTTCTTCTTAGCCCTGGCAGTAACAGTTGGCTCAGTTTATTTCACTGAAGAAGCACATTTGTGTGTGGATTTGCAAGGGCTGTGCAGGGTGGAAGCATTTGTGGTTGGACTGGGAGATCAGCCCAGTTCACAGGCTCTCTCAGACCTGCCCCAGTTTCTCATGTCTGATCTCTTTCCAATGTCATGATTCTGGTGCTTTGCTCAGGGAGCTGGGGCAGAGCTACCTGTGCTGCTTGCTGGCTGCACCAGATGATGCTTAGTGATGAGTGGTGAAGGCTGCTGTAGGGCCACTGGAGAGGGATGCTTGTCCATCTGAGCTGGCAATAGTGCTGCTCCAGCTTGCTGCTGCCTTTGCTGAGGCTGTGTGTGCTGACTGCTGTGAAGTCTGATGAGGAAGGGGGTCTCATTTCCAGAACTGCCCTGATGAGTGGAGATGACAAAGCTGTGTCACAAGGCCCAGGAGGAATAATGGAGCTTGGTGCTGAGGCTGCTCCCAGGTGTTCCTGCTAATGGGACAGAAGTGTTTTGGTCCCTGTGCTGTGGCAGAGAGGAGTGGATGCCAGCACTACTGGATGTTAGCAGTTTGTGCTTTTTTTGTGAATTGGAATCTGGAGCTGCAAAAAACTTGTACTTAGGGGAAAAAAATCTTATTAGAAGTTACAATCTAGGTAGGTCCACTGGGAACTCTTTCTGTGGACCCTGGCTGCCCTCGTTGCCTCTGGTCTTGAGCTGCAGCAGGAATTGTGGCGAGTCCCAGTCCTGGTCCTGGAGGAGCTTTGCCAACCAGTGGCTCGCAAAGAAAATGTTGACCTTTGCAGGAGGGACTTATCAAGCCCCTCTTTGGGGCTTTGATATTCAGCACATGGCAAAACCTTGGGTTTTGAAACTTGTCATGTGAGAAGCAGAACAGAGAACACAATTCATGGCTGCATCTGTCTCTCGCTGCTCATTTTCATTCCCCGTTGCTTTTCTCCCATAGAAAAGCTGACCACCAGTCTGTGCAAAGCCCTGCTGATGCTGGCAGAGTTGTTTCAAAGAAGACCACCACCTTGTGCTGGAGTGGAGGGTCAGCTTCATTTCAACGACTGTCCACACCCTGTGATGCAGAGCTCGCTTGGCAGAGTCCTTTGCTTCCCTCCTAAGGGAAGAAAGCACTAATGCTTGTCCCTTCTTAGTACAGGGCTTAAGCAAGAAGGAGAACTTAAAATTTTGGCAGTGTGGGCTTTTTAGAAGGAGGTGGGAAGTCTGTGGGTTTGTTTTTCCTGGTTATTTGCTTGCCTGTTGAGGTTGTTTAGGAGGAGTTGTCCATTCCTTCTTTGGAGCTGTTTGCTCCTGGATTGCTGAGTTGTGAATGAAGCCTGTGGCCTTTCTCCTGTCCATCTGGTACAGCTAAGAGGCAGCCTCACCCAGTTGTGAGCACCATGAGCCCATTCCTTAGTTCTGCCTTGTAGTATGGAAACTTGAGGGCAAGCAGCAGCTCAAAAACAAAAGGATGAGGGAGAAGATGAGGTAAGAGCTGCAAAAATAGGCACTCGCCCACAAGGAGGAGGGAATCGCCTGGAAGCTGGGATCATGTCCTCATGAAAGGATTTTCAATGCCTGTCCATGGTGTTTGTGCCTGGGGCAATACCTCCACAGCTGCTAATGTCATTGAGGTGTTATCTTCCAGTGTTCCTGCTGCCTGCCTTGGCTCTGTTGCCCTTGAGCTCACTGGGTGAGAGGCTGAGCTCAGACTCTGAGCTGCATCCTCCTTTTCTGGAAGTGGAAAGGAAACCCTGATGAACCACACAGGTGACTTTTACCCACTTGCATGTGGAAGATGGAAATGGTGGTGGACAGGTTTTCAGGGTGAAAGGCTTTCTGTCAGTTGAGTTCAGTGCAGTGTCTGTGTGCTGTGATTGTTGTACTGAGAACTGTGGCAACTCCTGGAAAAAGCAGATGGCTGCCCAAAGAGATTAAGTTAAAGCTCCCAACTGAGCAGACAAATGCAAACCTCCGTGAATTCTCAGTATGATGTGGTGAAGATTCCTTTTTGAGTAAATTCAGTGAATTCTGTGGTTTTACAGGGTGCTTTTCTCCTTTTGTCCTGGTGAAAAGATGTCTGATTGCAGGGGGAGTATCCGAGTTTGAAAATCGAGTGTGCTATGCGTGGGTCATACATTGCACCCAAGTGGCATGCCCCAGGGCAGGTCTGTAGTCCCTTTTCCTTCCTACCTGGGTTTGGCTGTCCCTGAGGAATACTTGTGGAGAAACTCAAGTATTAGAGAAGCCCACGTTTTCCGTCATGCAGAGGGAATAATTGAATGAGAAACCTCAGTACCTCAAGTAAGAGTGGCAATCACAAAAATCATTACCTATTGCAGGTGACAGTGCAGAAGCTGAGGGATTTCTCTGAGCCTGGCTGAATCAAAGTGTTTGTAGCTGAATACTTTTTCCATTTGACACCCAGAACAATGCCCCTTGAAGTGCTGAGTTCAAAGTTGCATAGCTTTTGTCTGCCTCAGAATCACCTCTATTGACAGAAACTGAAAAAATACATCCCCTTTAATTTGTTCTTTGGACTGATTTCATGTGTCTGTTTTCCATTGGCTGGCTGACAAGAGATATCAACAGCGCTGAATTAATTGTGCAGTTACCATCAAGGGACCTGTACAGTACAATTCTTTACATCAGAGACAGAAAGAAACCTCCTCAGCATCCAGGTTTGGAAAGCATCATCTTGTTCGTGGTCTCTGACTCTCACAAAAGCACTGCCCAGTGATAGGGACTGGCACCTGAGTCTCCTACGTGCATGAAAACAGGAGACCTGTCTGTACTCCTGAGCTCTCATTCAGAACCTTAACATCTCAACATTATATCAAGCTTTGGTCACTTTTAAACCTATTAATATACTATTAATTGCTGAGCAAAAACGTTCTCCCAACAAAAGCACTGTTGGCAATGGTTGGTCTCTTGGGACTCTTCACATGTGGAGGACAACCCAAACCTCTTCTAGCTGGGCCAGGGAACTTGTAAGCAGCAAAGAATGATCAGCCTTTACCTGAGTTTTGGGGAGAAGGGTAGGGGTGAAACACATGGGTTGTGCAAACCACACAGTTTCAGAGCTACTATGGCCCCTTCCTTGCTGTCAGGTAGCTTCCTCCGCCTTTGTCTGCCCTGCGGTGGCTTTGTGCACCAGAGGGGTCCTACCGTGGATCTCTGTAGAGAGGCCACTGGCTGGGTGAAGTGCAGGTGAGCTGTCTCCTTTCCCTTGGGGTTTGTCCCACTGGAGATGATCTGTGAAGATTTCCTGAAACATAACAATTCACTCTCGCTGATACTGCCAAGCAAGGCAGATGCAGACATGGGTGAATGTGGCACGTGAAGGGGTAGGTGCAAGAGATTGATGCTGTGGTAGGACACGAGTTGGGTGAAAGTTTTATGCGTGAGAAGTGAACAGTGCAATAAATGCAGCTGCTTTGTTCAGGAAGCGAGGAAAACAGGATTATGGCTGTTCTGCTGTCTGTAGCACAGAGTCCTGAGAGGACATTTCTCTCCTGTTCCCATTTGTGTGTTCTGGGGAGCTTGTGCCGCTCCAAGCTGTGAAAGGAGATGGGATTATAACTTGCAGCTAGAGCAGCAGGCTTCTTCCCCCTGCAGATAGTGTGGGGCACTGATGAATTGCTTTTCTTCCGTGACCCACCTCTTACTTCCTTAAGGGTGAAATGTCAGCAAATCCAGTTGAACCCCTTAATCTTTTCTTAAGGTAAAAAAGCCCACTAAACAAACCCAAGAATTTGTTCTTGAACTGAATCTGGAGATAACAGCAAGTTAGCCTCATTCCCCTGATAAAACATAGCTAAACTTCCAATTCTCAAGGTACTTTTGTAGGTCGGTGGAAACTGTCAGTCTGAGTTTTGCAGCACAGAAAAATTGTGTGCTGTCCATTCCCACTGTCTGCCAGTCACAAAGCAACTTGGGAGGATGCAGAGCCTCTAATTCACAATTTTCTGGGGTATTTTTGTTTTGGTTGGGTTTTTTTGCATATGCTCTGTCTTTATGATCCCGCATCTAACAGTTGTAACACACTGCTATAGATCTCAAACAAGTCTTTGTTTAGTTTGGGGCATAGGTTAGCATTAGTTTTATCATGGTCCCCATAAGCTCAGCTGCAGTGACTCCCTGGATTTGGTGAGCGTCTGGGTGCTGATTGCTTCAGCAGAGATGTCCACTTTGCCAGAAATAAATGTGCTTGCAGGAGCAACTCTCAGCAAGCACATTGGCCATAGATAAAATACCCAAGTATACCAATTTGCATGATCTGCGCCTTGACAGTGCAGCCTGTGTGGAGTATTTTGGCCCCTTTGACAGAGTACCCTTCCCTTGCTGCCCAGCACCTGCACCCTCAGCAGACTTCAGATGACTTTGCTGTAATTAGTTGTTATACCTAACTTCTTGTAACTTCTGTGTGTAGCACTAACAAGCCAAAAGCCTGAGTGGCCTCCTCTGTTCCTAGTGCTGCTCTGAACGTATGGAACATGATAGCTACTAAAGCCCATGGCAGGGAGCAAGGCAGATGCCTGCTTGCTTTCTGGAGGAGGTGTTCCTTCTTGCCTTAGCTTTACAGTAGCCCACCTGAAAGAAAATGAGCCTCTGAGGGTTGTCTTTTACTGGGAGCCCAACAGTCATACTTCTTATTTACATCCTTTAATGAGTGTTTTGTGCTCAGGTTAAAGCCATAAAGGCTGCTGGGACTGGAAGACTGTTTGGGTGGAAGACTTGTTTGGAGTACTTGCCCAGCATCAGGGAGCTGTTTTCTTTCTGCACTGGTGGGAGCTGCTCAGTACATGTTGAAGATCTTGGGGAGGAGCTGTTCGGGTATCCTGAGGCTTCCTAGTTTTGATATTTCAAATGCCTGTGAGCTGGGCAGAGTGGGCCGTGGGGGAGCTTGCTGCTGAGATCCCTGTTATGGCAACATTGTGTAGAAATTAACTTTTCCAGGGGTGCTGAGTTTGGAGTGTGTTCTCTTGGGTCCCTGTCTTGAAACATCATTAGCAGGAGCAGCCTTTAAAGGTCTTGGTCTACCTGGTGTGCTTGGGAGCTGTGTGAAGGGGTGATGGTAGAAGGACTGTTTGTATGTGATCCCTCCACCTTGCAATGAGCTTTGCTCTGTGGGAATCTGCAGCTGTTCTCTTTGAGCAGAGAAGTTGCTTGGAGCCATTCTGCTTCTGGTAATGAATACAGAGGTTTTTCCATGTGGTGGTTTGGGATCATTTTATTTCAGAGTAGGTTGCAGGAGTGATCTGTTCACATCACTGTGATAAGCTGTGTTTCAGGTAGGATGCGTGAGCTATGTGAAGAAGAGAAATGCTTATTAGAGAGGAAGACACTGGGTTTTTTTGTATGAGCTAATGTGGTTTCTGATCCTGTCCTGCTGGCTCTCTTCTTGTGTTGGAGTGTACAGGGAGCTGCATCTCCTTACAGCAGAAGAGGCAGTGTTTACTCTGCATTCAGAACCCAGGACATAGGAAAATAATTTTCTACCCAGACTGTTAGCTGATCCTGCAGCAAGCAGGCTGCCTTTGATCCTTCTGACAGGAATCATTCTTGTTTGGGGGGAACTTTCCAAGGCCTGTCTCAGGTTTGCTCATGGTAATGCAGGGCAGGTTTTCATCTTTGCAGGAAGGAGCAGTGGCTGTGCACCGTGCCGGGCACGACAGCTCTGATCTCCGTACTGCTGGAAGGATTCTGGGGCTTTGTCTGGTTTACAGTTTTGTGCAATTTACATATGTCTAGAAATAAAACTAGCTGATGACTTCCCTGTGTTTCCCCACCTGAGGATGGAAGCTCTTTTCCCTCTTTAATGCAGTGCATATGGCTGTCCATATAGCAGATACTGGAAAGTGACATTTGTTCTCTGCATCGCAGACTTGAATCATTCGTGCCCAAGCCAGCAAGTTCTGTGCTCCCTTGGGTGGTGACCTGTCCACCCTTCTTGCCCCATCTCCTTTGTACCTGATTGGTGTTTCTGGGTTTTGTGCCCGTGCCCACTGCCTGGTCTGCTTTCCCATGTTCACTGGGGTCAGGAGGGCAGGTTGATTTTCATTTCCATTCTCCCCTTTCCTGTTAAGCCAGTAAGAGATGCTCTACAATTTGTGAGCTGCTTCGAATCTGGGCAACGTGATAAATATGCCCAAAGAGCACTATAGCTGCAATTTGCCACCTTCAGTCCCTTGCCAGAAGGCTGGTCACAGGAGAAGGAGGATTTTGAAGGAAAAGCTGATAAATCACAAATTCCCCTTCCAGATGACTCAGGAGTGATTACCTCTTTCTCCAACACATAACTGCATGCTGTTAGATCAGTGCTGCTCTGTGGCATGCAGGAGGAAAGTCCCTTTTGGTGAACATGTGCATGCCTGTTCTTCTCTTGCATCTGTCTTTGTGCATCAGTTCAATTGTCAGCTTAGTTGGTAGCTTTTCCTGCCTGACCCCTAGAGACTTTATTACTCAATCTTCACATGCTGGAAAGTTGCTCCAGGATGGAGGTGAGTGGGGACAAAGTGAGGTCGTTTGGATGTGGCAGAAATTTGAATTTCTTAGTCCTGCCCCTCATGCGACTCTCACTTTCCCCAAATTCTGATACAATTTCTGCCATAGAAATTGGGGTTTTTTTTGAGGAAAAAAACAGACCTCCCTTCTTGAATGCCTGAAAAGGAGCCAGAACTTGCACAGTTTCCCACACTCATTTCTTCCTCTGGGCTCTGTCTTTGCCTCTTGTCCTGGCAATGCTTGGCAAACCTGGTTAACACCAAGCAGCATTTCTGCAGCTGGGTCTTCAGCCCACATCCGTGCTTTTGCCAATTCAGTCAAAGAAAGATGAGCTGATACTCACACCTTGTAGTCTACCCAGCACTCTGGGAAATTTAAATCAGTGGCATTTTTGACCATACTTCATACAGGGGCTTTCTTAGGCACCTGTGCTAATTGTGTGTGAGTGATCCAGGAGCTGTACTGAATCTGAGTGAACAGTGGGCATCTCTGGCGGGTTTTTTTTTGGGGCTACCAAACTGAAGACTGTGCAAAGCTTGACACAGCTCCTACTGTCAGGCTTTTTCTGCAATGTTGAATGCTTATATGTCAGAAGTTCTAGAATAACTACTAGCACTTCACTGCATCATCTTTCCTTCTACCTTAATACATCCTGGGTCATAATTCTGAGCTTTCATTAAAGTAGAAGTTCTTTGCAGTTTTTCAGCATAGGTGGCAGCTCTAATATATATGTGTGTGTGTAATTTTTGTGTATATCTATAAGTAGAAACATGTTTGCCTTGCACAGATGCAGTTTTGATGGTGTCTGATATTGACTTGGCTTTACAATTGTGTGCCAAAAGGTTGGTAAACACTTAATCCTAAAGAGAGGAACAGCTGTGGGGTGTGCTCACCTGGAAAAGGCTGAAGGATCCAGAGCAGCCAGAGTTAAGGCAGCAGAGAAGAGGAAGATATGTAAGTATGTGTTGAATGCTTTATTTTGGAAACTTCTGTCTCTGCTTTTGTCCTCTTAGAATGCTTTAGCTTGAGAAATGTGTTCTGATTACTGGAGGGTGCAGAATTAAGAGGAGAGAAGGAATCAATGGTTAATTCTGATCATTGTGGCCAGCAAACAAGGTCTGAGCGGGGTTGGAGACCCAGGATGAAGCATTTCCACCTTGGGAAGTACAAGTGTGCAGTGGTGGCTTGTATGCATTCTGTTGATCCTCGCTGTGTCTTTCACTCTGCAGCTGCCTGCTCCTGGGAGAGAAATCAGCTGAAGTTCGGTTGCTGTGCATCCCTCTGCTGCCTTCAGGGTTCTGGTTACTCTGAATGCCACTCATGCCTGTGCTGCCCCTATCTATCTATCTATCTATCTATCGGGAGCCCTGGCCTTTGCTTCGGCATGGTTTGCACGACTTGAGCCTGTTACCCTTTCTCTTTATTCTCGCCTGTGCAGGCTGCCCGCTCCAGCGGCTGCTGCCAGCACTGGGTAGCAAAGCCCCCACTGCAGTTCTGTTCCTGGGCTGCCTCTTTGTCAGAAGAGCTCAGCCAACCTCTTTGTTTGCTCGCTAGCCAGTCGGTGATGCTGCAGGTTTGTTTGGAGCCTTTCTGGTCGTGTTTGCTCAGTAACCAGGACAGTTTGCCCTTACTTCACTCGTGTTTTTATTGTGTGTTTTTGTGTGCCGCGAGGCACAGTGTCTCCGTGCTGACGAGAATAAGCTAATGCACATCTCTCAGTCAACAGCCTGGGGACTAAAAAATTCTGATTGGGGCTGCAAAAAGGGGGAAGAGAAAGGAGCTGAGTTTCCCACAGCAATGCAAAACCCCCAAAACTTAGCCCATTTGTTTGAGCCATGTGGTTCAGAAGGGGGTACTCATACCTACCACATCGCTCTGCTATGGACAAAGGAGAGCTGATTTTCATCAACTGCTGCCATGATCATTTGCATCTGGAAGGAATACAGCACACAGGCACTCCGGCAGTGCCTGGGAATGAGTGGCATGTGACTTAAGAGGTGGCATTGGTCTCTGACTTGAGTAACAAAGAACCAGACTGTGCCTGTGTACGCTAGTGGGATAAATATCCCAATTTCAGCAGTGGTCCGTGCCAGTGCAGCTGTGTGAAAACTGAGCTGTCACTGGAGACAAAACTTTGACTGTCTTTTGTTGTGGTGTCGTGAGAGAGAGCAATGACACAAGGCTGAAAGTCAGCAGCCCTGCCTGCAAATCTCTGTGGCTGCAAATGCAGGTGCAGGAATGAGGGCACTGATTCCTCTCTGTGCAGAAGAGCAGACACCTTTGATCACTAAAGACGAGGGAGGCAGGAGGAAAAATGAAGCCGTGTTTTCATGGATGAGCCCCCTGCAGAGGCAAAGAGCAGCCTGCCATGCCTTAATGGGCCACTTGCCTAAGTGTGGGAGTCTCGGACATGCAGAGTGGCTCAGCCTATCTGCACTGATGCAGCTGTCAGCCTGTTTGTCTAGAAAATGCTTTTCTGAAAGGTATGATTATTCTAGACTGTTGAGCAAGTTCTTCTGTGTGAGTTCATTTAAACAACGCCAGCAGTACATGTGCAAGGACTCAAAACAAAGAGGGAGGAGAGAGACATTTTCTGTAGCTCTGGGAGGGCAGGAGAGGAGGTCAGACTGCCTGTGCAGCAAGGAGGCCATCAGTGTTTTCTGAAGCTCTCAGGTCTGTTACCAGCCTGTACATGGGGAAGCAGAGGTGTGCCACACGTCCTGCACATGTCAGCCCGCTTTGGGAAGGCTGCTCTTGGGGTGGTGAAGATGAGAGCCATGTGAGCTGTGGGAGTGGAGGTATTCCTGCCTGTGCATGGCCATGCTTAGGTACTCATGAGACATCCTTAGAGGGATGTTTCTTTAAAGCTTGGCTTTGGTGCTGGGAAAGGCAACCTTCCCCACCTGCCTTGGCAGAGGGGGGAGCAACATCCCAGGGTGAGGCTGAGGTCTGATTCTGTGCCTGTCAGGTGGAAGCCCCCCTCCTGTGGACAGGGGCAAGAGGAAATTGGCAGCGGGCTCTGGGGAAACCTTTTGTTTGCTCGTGTTATTAGCAAGGAGAGAGGAAGTAATGATTTATTGATGCTTCTGCGATTCTCCTACACTGGCCTATGACAGAAGAAATTTTTTCCTGGCTGATATTCATGGCTCTAATTGAGCTGTAACTTATTTCTGCAGGTCAGCTTGCCTGCAGGGCGCTGGCAGTGCCCCCAGTTCTCTGGTGTGGCACCCTGTCAGCCGGTCTAATCTGTGATCGTCAAGGATCACTGCTCTGCTCTTCCCCTGCCTCATGGTGTAGCCAAGCTGGTCGTGACAGTCTGTTTATAGAGCCCAGTGTTTCTCTGCTGCAGTGTTTTATTTGATTAAGCCAAAAATATCTGATAGGAGTGGGTTGGCAGGCAGTCCTTTCTGGGGTGAGATGCCATGTGCACAACACCTCGGCAAAATGCTCCTCTATTGTCACACTACCTTGTCCAGAAGATGATGTCCTCTTGATGCCTCTGGGCTACAGCCTGGGGGCTGTGCCACCCTATACTGACCAAGAGACCTTCCACCACTGTCACTGACCTACCTCTGTCACCTTCTCTGCCCTTCTGGAGACACTGTGGCTGTGCCACTGGTGAGCTGGTAACTGGTAAAGAATGTAGTTAACATCTAGTGTGCTGCAGTGGTTGCTCAGGGCTCTGCCAGCCCCCATCCATGCAGATAGCAGCACAGCTTCAGTAAATTCAGCTGAATTCCTGGGCTTTACTGGGTATGTCTCCTCTGACAGCACATTGTACAGCAGTGCCCTTTTCATGCCCTCCCAACTCCTATGTGAGCCTTGGCTTAGGCTGCAGTAAGCAGGATTTCATCCTTGTATCCTGGAGCAGGGGCAGGGGCAGTGTCCGAGTAGCGCAGGGCTAGTGCAGCACTAGTGAGAACAGACTGAGCACCGACCTCTCCTGCCTGAGCTCTAGGGCTCTACTCCATTACCTTGGTGCCAACCTGTGAGCCCTCTCTTGCAGGCCAGCTGTGCATGGCCAGGATTGCCAGGGAGGGTGTGGGAAGGCATGGACATACTGCCTGGCTGTACTGCTCAGGACCTCTGCTGCCTGCCGTACCAGCTGTGAGCATCCCCCCAGGAGCGGGTGCTAGGCACAGGCAGGAATCCCCTGCCAGTGCTGGGGGGTGACTGATCCTCCTGTGTGGTGTGGCAAGAACGGTGAGGGATGTGCATCATCCTGAATTGCTGTGAGCAGGTAATCCCTTGAGTCCGAGGGAGAAGGAGTTTGTAGGGGAGACAGAGGCAAACTTGACTTTTGACCCCACGTAACCCATGCTCCTTTGAAATGCAATGTGCTTTTTATATCCATTCTCTTCAAACAAAGCAGCTCCATCCTGGTTAACCCGAGGAGCATGTAGATTCCTTCTAATTGTGTGATTTACCCAAGAATCCTGATTTCTGTTTTTCAAGTTTATGACTATAGTGCAGGGGATCCCCAGTGCTGGGTGTCCTACAAACCCTGAATGTGAGGCAGCCTGTGTGCTGAAGATCCTGCTCTCTGACCAGCCCAGCTAAGCAAGAGAGGAGGAGGTGATTTATGAGCAGCATCAACAATGTCATGAAGTGCAAGTGGCAAGTTAATGCTGCTTTTTTTGTTCCAGCCCTTTTGACAGGGCCCTGCTAATGGAGGGTTTGGGAGCAGAAACAAAGGCAAGAGCACAGCAGCTGAAAGCGCTGCTGCATTTGTGTGAAAATGCTGTGTTTGAGCAGAAAAGAAATGCCCTCTCCATAGCAAATGGCACTGCACAGTGAGTGGCAACTCCAGCCTCTGGATTGCTGTGGGCTGTGAATGATGTGGAAGAGGGCAGATGGGCTGAGCTGTTCAGTGGGATTCAGCACGCTCTGATGTGACCTTTTCTGGGCAGAACAAACTGAGAAGGGGTGGGCAGCTGTGTGGGTGGAAGCCTGGCTGGGGACAGGGAGAGGAGTGTGTCTTGTAGAAGGGATGCTATTTGAGGTGGTGGTGAATGTGGAGGGGCTACAAGTGGGCAGCTGGGGAGTGTGCCATGGTGGGTGTTTGGAGGCTGTAGCAAGAGCTGTGTTGAATTTTGGGACAGGAGCTGACCTGGGAGCAATGTGAGGGTGGGTGCTGTGCAGAGGGCAGGGATCTCCAGTGTTTAGAGCAGCACTGCCATTCCTCTAGGGACAGCAGTGCTGGAGACTTCTGCACTGCTCCCCTTTCCCAGAAAAAGCATGCAGCTTGCTGTGATTTTCTCATCTCAGAAAATGAGATGCATTGTCTGAAATACTTTGCCTCGCCTTACAACACTCCCTTACATGTGTCCCAATGTGCTTTGCTCCATTTCCCTACTTAGAGCTGCAGTTACAGTTGGTGAGATGTTCCCTAGGCCATCTGGGGCAGCTCGGAGGCTTCATCCCAAAGCTGGGTTCCGAGTGTTGGTTTTGTGTGGTAGATTTATTTTAACTCACCTGGGTTTATCTTCAAGTTTTTCCCAGTTGTTTGCTTCCGTATCTCTCTGTCTTGGGAAAAGAAACCAACCAAAGAATCATCCTACACTTTTTTGTTTTTCAAAGCTGAGTGTTGCAGAGGGAGCCTCTCATCTCCACCTTGTTTGGAGGTGTGTGGTTTTTTTTTTCCCCCTCAGTCTGCAGTAGCTGTTAACTCACGTTTGGTTTAGCAATTAATCAGGATATAAATAATACATAGCACGTTATCAGAAAACTGCATGCCAGTGCTAGGGAGGCAGACACTTCGGGCCCTGGCAGGGAGGGCTTCCCTTCTGCTGCTCTGCAGTCCCCGAAGGCCAATTAAGGTGCATCCTTGATGAGATTCCAGCCGTTCCTTGGCTGGATAAATGGTTGCTCTGATGCAGGGAGTGAGGGGCAAAGCAAGTGAAGATGAAGGGAGTTTCAGTGATGAGCACTGGAGTCCAGGCACTCCCCTCCTCCCCTGTGTGCATGGGCTGAGGCCCCCAGAGGTGCTGCTGAATGGATGGTGCAGGCACCACTGGCGGTTTGTGGGAGACCTGTAGGGGTGATAGATCCAGAGTAGAGACTCAGCAGAGTGTCCTTTGCCTTCAGCCTTGGTTCTGTGAAGGCCTTTTCTTCTGAAGGCATGTCAACTGTTGATAAAGCCTTGAATGTCCCAAATGTGGGAAACCTGCCTTACCTTCCTATGCTACCTTTATACAGCTCTCCCAGCCTCTTGGGTAAGCCCAGGGAATGTCATCTTTGGTACTTCTTGTTTCGAGGCTGGTGTTTATTTCAGCTGCAGTAATGAGTGTTAAACTGGCTGGCAGGAGGAATAAATGTTGCTATGACAGTTTGGGTGGAGATATGGAAAAGGCAGTTCAAGTTACAAAACAAGTATAAAAATCATCATGAAAAAAAGCCAGCAAAAATGCAAACCCAGAGCCAATGGACTCCAAATTTTGTCTTTGTAATATTCACATCTGTGTATTTGCTCCATAGTAGGGCAGAAAGGGCAGCAATAACTGAGTTTGGACTAAGCTGGGCTTTGCTCCCTGCAGCAGACTGAACATTCAAGGTTACTGAGTTGTCCTGAAACTCTGTCCCTGTTGGATTTTGGTGCTTGTAACAGTGACTTCATTTTCCAACCATAAAGCTTGAACGGGCATACTCAATTTGAAGGACAGCTTCAGATGTTTCCTCTGGAAGAAGGAGGGAAAAGTGAGATGGTTCTGAGGTGGGGTTCTGATCTGGGAGCTGTTTATTACCATTTGGCTTCTGTGGTGCCTGCTCTGGAGGTTTGGTGTACTGTGGTCCATCCTGCCCTGAGCTCTGGTGCACGAGAAGTGCAGCTGAAGCAGAGCAATAACGTGTGGGATGTTGCATTTCCCAGGTGCTGGAGCAAGATGTGGTTCTCCAGTCTATTGACCGTGCCATCGAGGCTGTGCACAATGCAGCAATGAAGAACGGGGGAAAGTACAACCTGGAGCAGAGAGATGTCCTCCAGTAAGTACAACAGGCACCTGGGAGAGCTGGCAGATGGGGAGCGGTCAGTGCATGATGTTTGTGTCCTTTTTATTCTTGGGGACCAAGTTGGATGTCTTTGATTTGAGTCCCTGCGCTGCAAAGTGCCGATGCAGTCGGAGAGTTTCCCAGTGTTTGAGCTGGTAGCTGATGCTGCTCCTCCTTGTCACCTGCTTCCAGCAGAGCAGTGCTTTGGTCTTCCCCCTCTATCCTTCTGCATCTAATGAAGAGGAAGCTCTAAGTCACGTTGTAGGCTTGGAGAAGAAATCCAAAACCTTTCTGGATGCACTTTCTCCTCTCTACCAGCCAGAAGTTGTTGGGATGTGGCACAGAGTCCTTACTATGTTCTGAAATAATTGTCTGTGAGAAGAGTTTTGGCTTTCTCTGACACCTCACACTGGGTGCTAAGGCAGGCTGGTTTAATCTCCCTTGAACAGCAATTGGAAAGTGCAGGCAATTTCTGAAGCTTGCAGTGCAATATGTGACTCTCCCCCGAGGAAGAGGCATTTTTCTCTAGCAAACTGATGAATAAATCATGGGCTCTTGCAAAAGCCTTTTCCTTCCTCCCCCAGAAGTGCTGCCTTAGTTGTTAATGAAACTGGAGTTTGGTGCTCAGGGTAATGTAAGCCGTTCTGGTGTGTATGGCCCAAACGCAGTAAATCATTTGAAGAGATGATTCGAACGCTGCGGCCTGGCCGCTCCCTGCCTTTAGCTTTGCCGTTCCCGACGCTGTCCTTCTGTTTCAGAAAACTGATCCATCACCGCAAGGAGACAGTGTCCCGCAAAAGTCACTCCCCCACCCCGCAGGGGGTGGCCATGACGCAGTCCTCCAGCGATCACCACCTGGACGTGGCACGGCAGCCCAACGGGGTGTGCCGGACGGGCTACGAGCGGCACCACAGCCTGCCAAGCACCGAGTTCGAAGAGGAGGATGAAGGTCTCTACCAGGTAACAGTGGATGGACGCTTTCTAGGTTCCTTCTTGGTTGGTATGACATCGCTTGTCCTGCTTGTACAAGCACCACACGAGTGAGGTGTTTGTGCTGCTTGTGGGCTGTAGCAGTGTAAATTGATGGCCTCTCTGTGCAGGGAGCCCGGAACTGTCCCTCTGCCTTTTCCACTTGTGATGCTTTTTGGGATCCTCAAGGGTCCGTGGTTTTATGGTGTCACATGAGATCCACTCTGTATTGTGTGACTGCCTCTTGACAATTTTTTAAGAGCTGCAAGCTCCCCAGAGAACATTTTGAAGCACAGTTTCGATGTGAGCAACAGAACTCCCTCCAAGGGCTCAGCACCGCTTTGTTTCCCCCTTGTTAAAAGCTGCACAAGAAGATCTTTGGTTCTTAAACGTTTTATCTGCTGCGGCCGCCTACTTTTACTACCCAAAACAACAACAAAACAAACAAACAAACAAAAAATATCAAAGATTCTGCTGCGTGTGAATGTTCCTTGCCATGATGAATTAAAGATAAATTGCAGGAAGTGTGATTAGAGCAGATTCTTTATCTCGGCGGTGCACGGTTCCAAGGCTACTGTGCGGCGCCAGTGATCCTTCAAAGAGGTAGCCCAGGACGGCTGCAGCGGTTGCTGGAGGTGAATTATGTGGCTGATTATGCTGTGTGTAGGTACAGCCAAGCAAGGATGAGCACAGGGATTTATTTTTTTTCTCCTGCAGATGAGCATGTGCACCGTAGTTTTTCTTCCTCTCTCTGGGTAAGTGTTTGGAGGCAGTGTTTATGAAGTACTGATGTGCTGTCATTCCTAGCAGATGAGGCTTGTTTTACACTTGAAGAACTGCGAGTCTGCAGAGATGAAAGGTAGCTCTGGCTCAGTCAGAACATGGCAATCCCTGCAAACCCCATTTTATTCCTTGGCATTCGTTTTCTTTTCTGGGCAGCCAAACTGGCTCCGTTCTCAAGCCCCTTGCATTATGAGCTAAGTGAATGGAGCACCTTATGGCCCATTCTCCCTCCTGATTCCTTGTCTCTATCTGCTCTGTGATTTGGTCACTTGCCAAAAAGGAACAAGACATATTCCTTTGCTGACAAAGAACTATTTTTGTCTGGTGGCACTGAGGATGCAGTCAAAGAGTTTCCAGCTTAGCCCTAGTCTGAAAGGGCTCCTTGAGATCCCTCAGCCAAGCTGAAGGATTTCTTATGTACTTTGAAGTGCAAAATGGAGGAAGCAGCATTGCTTTCTTCCACTGGTTATGCAGCTGCCTAAGAGACTTGCTGAAACCTAAACTTTCCCATTAGCTCCAGAGAAGCTGAGGTCCTGGGATGTGCTTTTCACTGCTTGCAATTTTCACATGCATACAATGTTTGCATCTAAAAACTTTAGCAAAATTTGAGGAGCAAATTTCTTGCTGGTGGATTTGCTCCCAGAGGTGAACTGGCTGAAGTACTTGATGATTTCACCTGTGCTGAGCCTCTCTTCTGCTGCTCTGTGGTTAGCATAAGGTAGGAAGCTGGAGCAGTAAACTACCAGCTGTGAAGTGGGGAGGTAGTTCTCTCAGGAGCATTTTATTCATCATCTGCTGTATTTGTGCATGCTCAATAGGTTTGTGATGCTTGTCTCCAGAAACCTTTGATGCATACCAGTGTATCTGGCCTGGCAGAGTTTGCCCGAAGGAGGTGTGGGTGAGAGCTTGTTGGTTTGGAGTTGTTTTTTTAAAGGGTCTTACTATAATAGCATTATTCCCTGGAGTCTGCCTGCTCAGCTAAGAAGGGGATGGGAGTGTCATGGCTGAGTCAGTCTTAAGCAGTGCAGGGAACAGAGCCTCTGCTAGCAGTTGCTGCAAAATGGAGAAGGAGAGGAAGCACATGTGTAAAATCTGTGGGTTTGGGGAAGTTCACAGCCCCCTTGTAGAGGTCTGTGGAAGGTGAGGGCTTTCAATATGTGTAGACACTTCTCTCTGGACTCTTTGTAAAGTCCCTCCTTTTCTCCCTTCTACACATGAGGGATCTGAGCTGCAGGGCCTCCTTCATGGTCACCTTCCCCACACCAGCTGGGCAGAAGATGTTTTCTCCCCCTTCCTTGGAGGATGTTTGGTGTTCTGCATCCCAGTATCTGGGATACAGGTTGGAGGGAAGGGATGGCCATCAATTACTCCTGGCAACTCCTGACCGTGTGGCAGCTCACAACTTGGGCAGACACCAGCATAGAGAAATTAATGTGATGCTTCACGTTCTTTTCTTTGCCTCTTGGACTGTGGTGTGTGGCTATCTAAATGAGGCTGGCAGGGCTCTGAGCTAACATTAGCTCTTCGTCCATTAATTTAAGCACTAGGCTGTAATAGCTGTGTTAAACTTGCGTGGTAAATTTGGAAGAGATTATGAAGCTGTGGAAATACTCTGGAATGACCCAGCCCTGGCTGTCTCCAAATAATGTCATGCAGCTGCTCTGAGCTCTGAGCCTGCCTGTCTGCTAAATCCCACTGCTTTGGTAAGGGTGGCCCTGCCATGCCAAGCAGCTCTGTCTCGTGCTGTAGCTCCATTGCTCTGTGGAGAGGGCTCTGCTCTTAGCACAGCTGAGCTTTCCAGATTTGGGACCAGCCTTCCAATCCCACGATGCAGAGACCCCTCCTGATCTGTTTGGCCTCGCTCAGCTGTGCAGTCTCTCTTTTGGATTAATGTGGCTCATTTCTGAAGCTGTATGCAGGTATCATATAGCATTTTACTTGGAGAACAATGTGGGATGGATTGACAAGAGCAGAAGAGCTCAGGCTGGGAGTCTGCAGCAGTACCTGGTGCTAATCCACCAGCTGAAGGCACTTCACACAGTAACAGGTTGGCTGCATTAGGTGCTGGGTGGGAGAAAGAGGCTAAGAGATCCCTTTTAAAAACTCTCTGCAAGCCATACAATCTGCTTTGTCTTCACTTGTCTGGTAGGGTGCAGACAAGGGCTGTGGGCACTCTATTGTCAGCTTTTGGCATTGAGTCTTGAACACTTGAGGTGGCTCCTGAAGGCCTCTTATTTACAGGTGTTGTTGGATTTGCCACCCACAGATTGGAAATTTACCCTTCAGAGTAAATTTGCCACACTTGCTCAGAATTTTGGAAGTTAAATGAAATTATATTGACAGAAGTTGACTAAATATAAAAGTATAAAATTCAGTAAACATATGCAAAATATATTTACAGTTCAACAACAGCACAAAATCACCTTGTACAGTATTTCAGCTCTCTCTTTCCCCTCTGTACAGCCCCACACCACTCTGGACACAAAGACCCAGAGGGCTCTATTGCAGCCACCACATTATCTCTACCCCCACCCTCTACCTTTGTAAACCCAGACAAGAAGGTCAGGCAGGCAGCACACAAGGTCACAGGCAGAGCAGAGTAGCCAGAAGCAAAGCAGAAGGCAGCCAGAGAGACAGAAAAACAAGCTTGTGCTGCAAAATACGAAGATATTCAGCAGTCCAATGGAAGGAGATAAATTTATCTTACATTATTCTGTGTCCAATCCCTAGAACTGTTTAGACTGGAATTTTCTCTGGAAAAGACTGGAATTTTCTCTGTCTGGCATAGCCTCAATACTGGTACAACAGGAATAACTTTTGCTCCCATTTCAGAGGAGGTTTCTTCCTTCCCTGGATGTGGCAGGGGGGAAAGTACATTTTTCACTGTTGTTGTGAGCTGCTTAGGACAGAAACCTCTGAGGGTCCTGCCTCAGTTTTGACTGTGTCAACTGGCAGTGCTCTATGCCCTGTGTGCTTGTTCAGCACTGACAGGTCACAAAAGTACTTCTCATTCAGGGCTAAGCAAATGTGGAAAATTGACATTGTTTGATGGCCTGAATGTTACTATAGATTCCAGCTGGCTTCAGCCTGGGCTAATGGTCACATTCAGGCCATCACCTCCTTTTTCACGCTGCCCTGGGTGGTTTTACTGCAGGCAACAATTGCAATATGCCATAAAAACAGAAGGATGTTTCAGGCAGAAGGCTCTGAATCACACAGAAGTCCTGAGAGACCCCGAACCCAGCCGCCTGGCCTTGAGCTGCTGGGATGTGAGGATTAGAGTATTGATGCAATGTGCTCCTACCTAGATTGGCTGCTGCCATCAGCAGCGTCCTGCTGATCAGAGGTTAACCCTGCAGTTATACCTGACTGCAGTAATTCTGGGTGAAAATGATGTCAGTGGTCATGTTGTTTGAGTCTGACAGGAAAAAGGTGAGTGTAGGAATCTGTATCTTGAGTTCATATGCTGCCAGCTTGGCGTTTCCTAGGAGAGAAGACTGCAAGAGAAACCCTAGATGAGGAGAGTTAATGCAGCTCCCTCATAAATACTTCTGCCGGCAGCTCTTGCTATAAGGCAGCATAGGACCGCACAGAGGGTCTGGCCCTACCTTTTCCCTGCTTGAGCAGAAATAGCTGTGAAAGCATGGTGAAAGGCATTTACACGTCTCCAGTCCTTGGCTTTGTCTTTCTGCAGGGTATTTGTAGCTGCTGTAATGGATCTCTCCAGAACAGCGTCTAAATACGCGCTCTGTTTGCAGCCTCTGTGGAGCTATTGAGAGTAATGTGGAGTCATGGTGAGTGTGTGGGATCACATTTGGAATAAAAGGAGGAGTAAATGCTTGACAGGTCTACACGACATATGTGCTGCGTGCTGCTGAACACAGCAATTAAACAAGGGCTGCTTTGCCTGTCACAGGGAGGGGATGAAGCCCGCCCGAGTCCTGCTTTGTTGTTCCAGGAAGTCTCCTATTAATATCTGTCCTCCTGAGAAAACTTCCCTGAATGAGGAGAGAGATGTAAGGACAAATCTACACACGCACACGAGAAAGAAGGTTTCGTAACAGAGAATGTCTTTATTGTCAACCTGCTTTGATTGCTCTGAAATCTTTGCTTGCAGATCCCAGCACAGGCCCGGCGCGCTGCTCCCGTCACCCCCCCGCCTCCAGAGAAACGCAAGAATGCACAGGTTGCTGCTCCTGTGAAAAGTAAGGACAAACCTGGGCACGAAACAGACACTGGGCAGTGGGGCAGCCATGGCGCCTGGGGGCTTTTGGTTTGTGCTTCCAAGAGCATCCTTACATAAATCCTAAATTTCTATAGGTGTTAATGCTAATGATCATGAGCTGCTGGCCAGTGCTCCTTCAAGCCCACACTGATCTGGCCAGCCTGGCATTTGGGGGTGGGTACCAGGTACAGCATCATCCCAGTTCACCAGTACCAGTGTCTCTGGGAAACATGTGGCTCTCCGAGGAGCAAACTCTCTGCCTGCTCATGTGGCTCTTCAGGCCAGTGCACAGCATCAGTGATTTAGAATCATAGAATCATACAATGGTTTACGTTGGAAGGGACCTCAAAGATCATCTAGTTCAACCCCCCCGCCATAGGCAGGGACACCTCCCACTAGATCAGGTCGCTCAAGACCTCATCCAGCCTGGCCTTGAACACCTCCAGGGAGGGAGCAGCCACAACCTCTCTGGACAACCTGTTCCAGTGCCTCACCACCCTCACTGTGAAGAACTTCCTAACATCGCGTTCAAATCTCCCCTCTGCCAGTTTGAACCCATTCCCCCTCATCCTGTCATTACAAGACCTTGTGAATAGTCCCTCCCCAGCCTTCCTGTAGGCTCCCTTCAGATACTGGAAGGTTACTATAAGGTCTCCTCAAAGCCTTCTCTTCTCCAGGCTGAAAAGCCCCAACTCTCTCAGCTGTCCTCATAGCAGAGGTGCTCCAGCCCTCTGATCATCTTCGTGGCCCTCCTCTGGACTCTCTCCAGCAGCTCCATGTCCTTCCTGTGCTAGGGGCTCCAGAACTGCACACAGTAATTAATTTAAGTAAGTAATTTAAGGTCCTTGTGGGTGTTTTTCTCCCACGGACATCCTGGCCATCTCCCAGAAAGGCAGAGGGAGTTTTCCCTGGCAGTGCAGAGTGTGGTAGTTCACCAGGGGGAGCTCAATGGTAGTGCTTTTGGGACAGGCTCAAGGCTTGCTTTTGGCTCACAATCTGTTGGATGTTTTCTTTGTGCAGCGTTCAGGTGGGATTTCCATAAAATCAGTGGCTGCTGCCTGAAAGGAGCAGTAATAATACCAGGGACACAGCTGCCTATGTGGTGCTCACAGGCAGGGAAGCAGCTAGTCAGGAGCACTTCATAGCAAGACCACAGATGGGGCTAGGGCAGGAGCTTCTCGTCTTCATCATGTCTGGGTTGGCACTGACAGTGGTCATCTTGCTGAGCTGCTGTCAGCTTCCCCAGTGCTCTCCCATGCTGTGACAATTAGGCTGTGCCACTAACAGCCTATCTCAAGCCCACTCGTGCCCCATTATGAGGAACAGGGCAGAGCTGTTGACTTGCAGGCAGCTAGTTGAAACTTGGGCACCAGCTTACTTAATGGTATTGAGCCATTTTTCACTCTGGTAGTGGGAGTTGGCAAAGGTCAGTTTTCTTCAACACATTAACTTGATTTAATGAAGCATGGTGGGAGCTATGATTCATGAATGCTGCTCTGTGAGGAGGAGGAAGACAGAGGGATGCTGAACCCTTGTGGGAGGGAAGGGTCCTGTTTTTGTGCTTAGCTTGTGCTTGTTTTGGGCTGAAGTGGTAGATGGGAGTGGTGGAGGAATTCCAGGGGCAAGGGGCAGGAAGGATTGGAGTTGCTTGCAGAAGTGTAGCAAAGGCATTTCCTGTGTTGGTCTCACTGACCCACCCTTTGGCATGGGGGGCACTGCTTTCCCTCTGAGCTGGGCTCCCCCACAGGGTGTGCTGCTCTTCCAGCACTAACATCAGCATGTTTGCCCAAATGACTGTTGTCATAGTTAGGGAAGGGCTCAGATGCACTTCTGCTCCCTAGAAACTAATGGATAGGATTTGCCAAAACTGTCTATTAGACTAAGTTAAAGGAAAGAAAGGTCTTAACATCATTCTGCTTGTAGTGGATTTTGTTTTCGTTGGAAGGTAGGACAGCTACCACTGCTCAGAGCTAGTCAAAACTAGAGGTGGGCGTGGAAGGGAGAAATACAGCAAAGCAGATAATGTGGAGGCTTGTGAAAGTGGTGAACGCTTGCAGGGCTGCAGGGCTTGTGATCAAACGTTGGAAAGTGCCGAAAGGGAGGCACTAGAGGTGTTGGCAGCCAAATGTTTTCTCCACCGCTGGTTCTAACCGTGGTGTGCACTCAGTGAGGTGTGTGCAAGAGGGAGGTGTGGGCTGGCATGTCAAGCCTTTGGTGTCTTGCAGTTCTTGGGCACCATCATTCAAAAGTGAGGGCTTAGATCCTGAACGCAGAAAAAGACCCTTGCTAAGCCAAGAGAAAAAAGACTTTTCTGTCCCTTAATCCTGTTTCCTCCCTTCCGTAAAACACTAAGCCCTTTGAAGGGTATTCATCTCAATAGAGTAGTTTTCCCCTTTTTAAAGAGGTGATTGTGCAGAAATGCTCCAGAGAGAGCTGGTACAATTTTGCTTTGAGATAAGTGAGGCAGGAAGAGGAGTTAAACTGCTCCGGTGGCATGCACAATGAGCCTTTTAATGGGCTCTGCTGTAGCAATTTGTTTTTTTTTTCCCTTTATTCCTTTGATGCTGTCGCTAAGGCTTTTTTAATTGTTCCCTTTCAGACTCCGTTGAAATTATGGCTGGGNACACCCCACCCCCTGTGCCGAGCCGCAGCGTCCACACCACCATAACGCGCAACTTGGACTCTGGCTCCGTCACCCACTCCCGCTATGGCACTTCCCCGAAGGACGGCGCCAGCAAATCTCCTCAGACCAAGAGGGCTGCCCCGGCGCCACCAGCTGAAGGAGGCACCCACAGGTCCCACGCTGGTGATGGGGAGAAGACTTCTCAGGCGAAGAAAGCTGCCCCAAACCCCCCTGCAGGCCTGGATGCCTTCAGCAACCTCTGCCTGGAGGATAAGAAGGCAACTGCGGTAGAGCCAGTGCCACCAGAGCCCAGCGGCCTGGCGGCATCCGTGCCCAAGACGATAGGTGCCGAACTGATCGAGCTGGTGCGCAGGAACACCCACCTCAGCTACGAGCTCTCCCGCGTGGCCATCGGCGTCGTCATCGGCCACATCCAGACCTCCGTTCCAGCCACCAGCACCATCATGGAGCAGATCCTCATCTCTGTGGTGGAGAGTAAGGTAACGTGTGGGAATGGGCTGGGGTGGCTGCTGCAAACCACCTCCTAGTGGTGGCATCAGGCAGAAGGCGCTGAGCTGCCCTAAGGTTTGGGATGGAGGAGCAGAGCTTGATCTTAAAGGAAAGAGGAGAAGTGATGGAGAGTAAGGTAACCTGTGGGAATGGGCTGGGGTGATGCTGCCTCCTAGCATCAGGCAGAAGGCCTTGAGCTGTCCTAAGGTTTGGGATGGAAGAGCAGAGCTTGATCTTAAAGGAAAGAGGAGAAGTTCTAGATAGGGGTAAATGTCTAGCCTGGGGGACCAAGGGTTTAAATCAGGTCTAAGTCCTGGCAGCAGGGAAATGGCAAACAGAGTAATGTTACCCCAGATGAGCTGCTAGGGGTGAGAGCTAAACCCAGCTGAGAGGGCCCTCGGTGCTGGGAAGCACTGGTAGACTATGGTGAAGAGCTGAGTGTCTCAGAGTAGGCTGTGGCTCAGTGTGATGAGGTGGATGGCAGTGAACTGAACCACATGAGCACATCAGGCAGGAGGTGACAGCCTCTCGGGTCCCAAGGACAGCACTGGTGACAAAGCAGGGTGGGAATGGATGCAGCAGGACTTGATGTGCTCTGAGAGCCCTCTGATGTGAGTTGTTACCACTTGATTTTGAAGGCATAACATCAGAGAAAGAAAGGAAAGCTGACTCTGTAACAAAGTATTCTCTGATGTGAATGTGGCAAATAGAAGGTGAGAAAAATGAGGACTTTGCAATAAGTGCTTCTGAATAGAAACCTTCTATAAAATAAAGTAACTGTCTATGTTTGCTTTCTTCTGTGGTGTTGCTGATATACTATGTAGCTTCAGCGAGCCTATGCAAGCTATAAATCTGGGTGGATTATTGCCTCTGATGATGGAGCACCCAGAACTCCTCAATGCCTTGCCTGGCCTTTCATCCAAGTGATGAAAAGTAGCTTTCTGTAGCTGGGAACCTCTCTACCAGTCCACAATGCACACCTCAGCCCTGCTGCTATTTTAAACGTCATGGAAGAGTAGTTCTTCAGCCACTGGAGGAAGAGCATTATCCTTGAGCATTCTCCAAATAAACCTTATGCCAAAAAGACTTTCCTCTGCTGCAGACATGCAAAGGGGGAAATAAAAGGATGTGTCTTGCAGCAGTCATTGAAACGGTGAAGTGCACCTGAGCAGCCCTGTGCTTTAGTTGGAGGGATAATCAATTTCAGCTCCCACTTGCTAAATACAGCCCCGAGGAGTGTTTGGTATGAACATCTAAGATTGGAGTTCTGTTGCTAATGGCAAGATTATAATGAACTGTTCAGAGGTGCCTGAATATGGAAAGCTAATGGCATTCAAATTTTAGATCAAGTCATAATCTGGTTAGCTGTGTGCACTGAATAGAGGGTCCTATAAGCAATCATCGAGTCCCTGTTTGTGGCTGTAACCCAGCAGTTAATTGCTTCCTCCTTCAGTAACAATCCCCTGCCAACATACAGCCTCGATTCAGCAAAAATATTTAGCTGTTTCAAGCAAATGCTCTGGCTCTGACTCACAAGCTAAGAGCTTCCATTTTCTGTTCTTTGGACCTTGGACAAGATCTGAATATTTTTATCTTTAGTACCTGTTCTGGGGATACAATGAGCCTAATTTCACAAAGTTCATTTAGTGAGGGCTCTCTGCAGAGGGGATTTGAAATCTTCAGTTTCATGGCTGTTGCCAAAAATAAGCCTGAAAAAAAGCGGGAAGAAATGCTGATGTTGGTGCAGGGGCAAGTCTGGATCTTGTAAGTGATCACAGGGGCTGGAAAGGACCTTGAAAGCTCATCCAGACCAACCTCCCTGCCAGAGCAGGATCACCTATACCAGATCACACAGGAATGCATCCAGGTGGGTTTTGAATATCTCCAGAGAGGGAGAATCCACAACCCCCCTGGGCAGCCTGTTCCAGTGTTCTGTCACCCTCACAGAGAAAAAATTACTCCTCATGTTTACATTAAACTCCCTATGCCTCAGCTTCCACCCATTGCTCCTTGTGCTGTCATTGGGCATCACCCAGCAGAGCCTGGCTCCAGCCTCCTGGCACTCACCCTTTATGTATTTATAAACATGAATGAGGTCTCCCCTCAGTCTCCTCCAAGCTAAAGAGCCTCAGCTCCCTCAGGCTTTCCTCATAGGAGAGCTGTTCCATTCCCCTCATCATCTTTGTGGCTCTGTGCTGGCCTCTCTTAAACAGTTCTGTGTCCTTCTTGAACTGGGGGGCCCAGAACAGGAGACGATACTCCAGCTGTGGCCTCACAGGGCAGGATACAGTATCTTCCATCTAGGCCATCTGCTGCCCAGTTCTGTGTGGAAACACAGCAACAAGTCCTGTCCCATCTCTTAATACCTCATCACACCTATCCTGAGCAGTCTTGCTTTCAGGAGAGCATGAGGGAGCTTGCACAGTGTTCGGGTGTAAAGGTTGTGGTGTATTTCCTCAGTGTCCCAGGGAGAGGATGTGGCTCTGCTGGTGCCTGGCCATGGATGAGGTTGTTGCCCTGGTGCAGAAGACCAGCTAGACCAGCTCTAACAGCTGGAAGGGCAATCGTGTTGGGGGCTGTGCTGCTGGAGCTTTGCTACTGCAGTGTAATGGTGCAGAGCATTATTGTTGATTTCATATTGTTCGTTAGACAAAATCATTCCAAGATCTCGGAGGGGTGTGTGTGT
This sequence comes from Psilopogon haemacephalus, assembly GCA_013396835.1. Classification (NCBI taxonomy): domain Eukaryota; kingdom Metazoa; phylum Chordata; class Aves; order Piciformes; family Megalaimidae; genus Psilopogon; species Psilopogon haemacephalus. The sequence continues at coordinate 334,535 of VWZI01002420.1, forward strand.
GTGTGTGTGTGTAGAATTGTTGCTACCCCATCAGTTCTACCTTCAGGGCTTTTCTTTCTTTAATTTGTAGCTTCTGAAATCCCTCCACAGTCCGATCCATGCAAATGTGGTCGAGCCTTCTTTTGCACGTTTCCAAGGTTTTTCTTCCACCTGCTAAAACAGAGAGATCAGCTTTGATTTAAAGCTTTGGTCTGTGCCTTGTATTTATCACACCTGCTTCAACCCTTTGTATCATATTCTTTAATTACTTCTCTCCTGTCTATGCCTACTCCAGTCTTAATTTGAAGTCACATCACTAGCTTACCACAGCAGTTCTGGAATCCATTACCTTGCTGCTATCCCCAGTGCCTCCTGAAGGTTGAATTGCAGTGGCACTTCTCTCTTATTTACCTTGCTGCTCCTCCAGCACGGAGTCTGCCCAGGCAGATCTTTTCAAGGGAACAAAAGACCCATCTGCTGGGACAGCATGCTGCTGCTTTGGGGGGAGGAAGCTGCTGCTTTCATAGATTCAGTTAGGGTTGGAAAGAACCACGAGGATCATCTAGTTCCAACCCCCCTACCCTAGATAAGGCTGGCCAGAAATTCATCCAGCCTGGCCTTAAACATCTCCAGGGATGGGGCCTCAACCACCTCCCTGGGCAACCCATTCCAGGGTCTCACCACTCTCATGGTGAACAACTTCCTCCTCATGTCCAGTCTGAATGTCCCCACCTCCAGCTTTGCTCCATCCGCCCTAGTCCTGTCACTATCTGATATCCTAAAAGTCCTTCCCCTGCTGCTTTTGGGGAATTAACATAAGGCTACACTGGGAGAATGGCAAAGAAGAGGAGGATGCTGAGGTGCTCATGCTTTAGGAAAGGTGCTTCGGAGGTACCATACTACCTGGGGAAGCTTTTCAGGAGAAAATGAGCTGAATTGGCTTCTCTGTGTTAGGATTTGCCCCAGTCTTGGACATAGCTCCTGTTTTTGTCTTTGAGCCAGTTCCTGATGGATGGTGACTGGGCAAGATGTGCACAGGGAAATGAAACCTGTTTTCAAAGGCACTGCTGCAGTGAGACCATCTAAGCTGGAACTGACTTATGTGGGAACTAATTTTTGAAATTTGGGCATGGCTAAAGATGCTGCTTGGTTTTCAAGCATCTAGAGAACCACTCAGATTAGTATGTATTGGTGATATGTGATTGCCTTCAGCTCTGGTGAATTAGATCCCATCCAAGAGCAGAAGGTAGTACCATAGATGTCTCTGGGGAGGTTGGTTTGAGGATTTATTAAATTGAATCTGAGGCAAGCAAAATTGCTTAATACACAAGGTAGCTATACCTGCTTTTTGGTAAATTAGCATTGCTGTGTCGTGACTCATACCCATCTCTGCCTGAAAACTGCTGGCAAAGGTGTGTAATTCAGCTGGGGCTTACAGCTCAGCCCCAGCTGCTGGATGGAGTCAAACAGCTCTTGGGTGTGTTGAAAATGGAGAACCTTGGAAGGTGGTGTGGGAGATGATGTGCTTCTGGAGTGGCTTTCGTGTGTAGTGCTGGGCTGTGACTTGCTCCCAGCTGCCCATCACCAGTGTCTAGCAGCCATCTGTTGTCTCCAGCTAAGCCTTGACAACCCTTGGGGCTGATGTGGCCGAGCTCTCTCCCCTTCCCCTGAGTCCTTGTGGGCTGCCTCTCACTCGTAGCTCCTATTCATTCATTGATTCAGCTTTGCTTAAAGGAGGCTTGCTTTTGCCAAGGCAGAAATACTGCTCTGGAGCTCAGCGTTTCCCTGCAGGAGCTTTGTTCCTCTGCCTGCTGGGGGCAATGGGAAGGTCAGCAGAATGATTGCTTTCAAGGCTGAGTCGTTTGGCTGCACTGTTGGCTTGCCTGCGTAAGGCTCCTCCTTATTGGAATACTCTTAACAAAAGTGAATCTGGAGGGTGGGAGGAATGCATTAGAGCTCAGCCAAGTCCTTTGCTCACTGATTGCTCGGGGAGCCTTTGTGAAAGCCTGTGCCGGGGTCTTCACGTGCATCCCTCCCAGTTCAGCTGTGGATGGGCTGGGCTGGGCTGTGCTCCTCCAGAAAGAGCTGCCGCTGGCTGCATCCGTGGAGCAAATGCGTGTTGAGCTGCAGATGGCCAGGACACCTGCAAAGTGAAGGCTGCAGAAACCTAGCTGAAGCACAGCAAACGCAGTGGGTGGAAGCCAGAGGTGCTCCTCTCTCTCTTCATGTTACTGCAGGCATTGCAGAGGCCACCTGCCCCACAAACCTGGCGGTGTCCCTGGGCTGCCTATCTGGCAGCAGACCTGCTGCTGCCAAAAGGATGCTGAAAGAATGCCTGTGAAAGGCCTGTCCTGGAGAGCTTGGCTCGGCTGAAGTCAGGCTGCTCTCTTGCAGCTTGTGCTGTGTTTCAGCTGGAGCTTAGCAGTGCTGGGAGCAGTGCTAACAGCCCTGGGGTTTATAGATGCTGCTGTAGTGGGAACAGTTTATTTCCCAGACGAGAGGAGAATTCCAGAGCAGCCCCCTGGAAAGGTGTTTAGGAACCTGCTGTGTGGTTTACTCGAGGCAGATCTGGGCTTATCTGGAGGGAAACTGCTGGTAGATGTGTGTACCCAAGGCACTGGTGATCCACCATGCTTGCTGGTGGGGAAGGAATCACAAAATTAACCACGTTGGAAAGGACCTTCAAGATCGAGTCCAGCCTAACACCTTCTGATTAACTAAACCATGGCACTAAGTGCCTCATTCAGTGTCCTGTTAAACACCTCCAGGGATGGTGACTCCACCACCTCCCCAGGCAGCCCATTTCAATGCCAATCACTCTTGCTGTGAAGAACTTCTTCCTAACATCCAGCCTAAACCTGCCCTGATGCAGCCTGAGACTGTGTCCTCTTGTTCTGTCATTGGGTGCCTAGTGAAAGAGACCACCCCCCACCTGGCTACAGCCTCCCTTCAGGTAGTTGTAGAGAGCAATAAGGACTCCCCTGAGCCTCCTCTTCTCCAGGAAGTATGAGAGAGGGGGAGGGAGAGCTCAACAGAACAGCAGCTGAGCTTACATGACAGCCTTGACCACCTCTGAGCCATGTGGATACAATGAGATTCCCAAAATGGTTCTGGGCTGCTCAGGAGGTGCAAAATCCCTGCAGCAGTTTGTTCTGCTGGGCTGGGGGGGAGGGAACTATGGAAGCAGTGAGATAATGCGAAGTGGCATTGTTAGAAATGCTGAAACCTCCCCCTGCTTATGGACTCCTCAGCAGATTCCTGGAAACGACCATATGATGAGGCTGCAGGTTGAAGTAGCTGCCAAGATGTTTAATAAACAGAGCCTTGACCCTGGTGGGCAGGCTGAGATTGGTGCTGAGAGTGCATGAAGGCAATGCATAGTGTAGTTACACCAGTCAGATTGAAGAGCTTGTTAATGGATTGATCTCATCCAAATCCATTAGGAGCTTGATGCTCAATGGAGTCGTAAAAAGCTGCAGGGAGAAGGATTGGAGGAAACAGATTAGTGGTAAGAGGCTGAAGAGAGTGATCATTAAAACGAGTACTCATTAAAATGATCATCCAAAAAGATGTTCCAGCAGTGGACTGAGGTAGGACCAGCCCTGAACTGCTCTGGCAAGGAGCATGTCAGTAAGCTACCCAACTGGAGAACCTGGTCCCAAGCAGCTGGGATACGCAAGGACAGGCAGGTGACACTGCAGTGTTGGAGATCCCTCCTGAAAGAGAGAAGTAGATGGCAAGACCAAGCAAGTCTCTGACCTAATATATTTACTGGTGATAAATCACCATTCCCTGGGAGCTTCTCCTGTGCTTGTGCTCAGCTCCTGGAAGCTGCCATCCTCTCTCACAGCTGGTTACCTGGTGTTCCCCTAGGCCAGCCACAGCTTTCCAAAATTTTCAAGAGCTTATGGTGTTAACAAGCAAGCTCCTTCCATTCTTAGCTGCTTGACAAGAAATACGTCAGGAGAAGTGACAACAAAAATACTTTCTTATGCAATTGAAGCACTGAATTGAAGTCCTGTTAGTTCACACCCCCAGTACACTGACACAAATTAACAACAATACTGTCCCTAATAAAGCAGATGAGACACTGCTGGTAAACCTGCAGTGTTTTTTCCCAGGATGGGCTGGAGGTGGAAGCTGTGCAGGAAGGATGCTGCTCCTGCCATGGGTGTACAGCTGTGCCACCACCACTGACACGAAATCATAGGATCATAGAATGGTCAGGGCTGGAAGTGACATCAAAGATCATCTGGTTCTAACCCCCCTGCCGTGGACAGGGACACCTCACACTAGATCAGGTTGCTCAGAGCCCCATCCAGCCTGGCCTTAGGGATCTCTGGGGATGGGGCTTCCACCACCACCTCCCTGGGCAACCTGTTCCAGTGTCTCACCACCCTCATGGTGAAGAACTTCTTCCTAACATCCAATCTGAATCTACCCACTTGTAGTTTCGTTCCATTCCCCCTAGTCCCTAGACCTGACATCCTAAAAAGTCCCTCCCCAGGTTTCCTGTAGCCCACTTCAGATACTGGAAGGCCACAATAAGGTCTCCTTGGAGCCTTCTCTTCTCCAGACTGAACAGCCCCAACTCTTTCAGTCTGTCTTCATAGGAGAGGTGCTCCAGCCCTCTGATCATCCTCGTGGCCCTTCTCAGGACACTTTCCAGCATGCTTCTGTCTGCCCACAAAATTGTTCTGCTCTGCTTGTATCAGAAAGTCTGCTTTAAAGGCTTGCTGCCCTTGGCTACACAGCCTGCCTATTGGAAGGTGCTGTGCCAGGACAGGACTAAGTCTTGTCCAGGGTTCCAGAAGATGCTGCACAGTTGCAGGGTGCCCTGTCTGGTAGCAGGCATTTGATGGTAAATGATCATGGCTTGTTACTGCATGCTGCAGGACAGCTTCACACAAAAATTGAGGGCCTGGCCTCAGTGAGGGGATTTTCCCTGTTTGGATTTTTCAGCAGTGTTCTCTTCCATCTTGCCAATCTCCTGCTGCTTGTTGTCACTGCTGCCAAAGCCTTGTGTATATAATTTAAGTTCTTCTTAATGGTGCCTGGGTACATCACCTGTCATCAGCCCAGTTCTGCATGCTGGTCCCACCTCACTGTCCTGCTTTCTAGACAGTTCATACGTGATGTACTTGAGTCCTAGAAGATTATCCTAAATTGCAAACCACAGCAGCTGTTTGGGCAGGTGAATTGCTACCTGACTTCTCCCTTCCCTTTCTCAAAGGAGAGGAAAAGTGTAGCATAGACAGCTAAAGAGCAAAGCCCTTGTGACAAGGGCAGAAGTGGTGGGAATGCAGATGACAGCAATTGGAGAAAGGATGTGCAGTAAGCTTTGCTGAGTTGCTCTGCATCATAGCTACAAGCTTCAGAGCTGCTCTGGTCAGTGGTTGAGATCTGCTGTTTGGAATAAAGCAGAACTAAAGCAGCCCAAGGTGAATTGGTTGCCATCCTTGCTGCAGAAGGTGGCACAGCCAGCAGCCAGCATGTGGCATGTAGAATACTGTGCAAGTGCTTGCTCATGAGCCAGAGATGACTTTTTTGAGCTGGAGGGGAGGGCACAGTGAAGGAAATTTCTCCTTCCTGGAGGTAATTCTGCAGTGAGGTGGTTTTGTGTCATGGGACACATCTGTTTTACTGGAAGTCAGCCTGAAGCTGTGCTCAGCTGCTGCCTGGCAGCAGTCCTGGCCTGTACAGGCTGCTTTATTTTTCTCCAATCTCAGCATGATTTTTCAGTCTCCAGGGTGCCCTTTAAAGGGCTCCTGATGCCTGCACCTGGAAGGAGAGCACTGCTTTACTTGTTTTGTTGGGAGGTAATAGAGCACCTTCGGGCTCACTGAAGTAGGGTTTTGCCTCATGCTCTTGGCACACTCAAGTGCTTTTCTGGAAGCTGCAGTGTGTTTGGCTGCCCCCTGGGTAAGACAAACAAAGGTTTAGCTGGCATAGGGTAGTACTCTAGCCAAGCATTTTGGGCTTTCTTTTGAGTGTGCAGAAATGTGTAGAAGGGCTGTGGTCATCCAAGTTGGCTTCTTGTCCTAAGTTCCTCTCTTTCAGGATATGGGCAGTGCCCTTACCTCAACACTTGCCCTCCCCAGGACAGGTTGGTGGTGGTCTGCAAACAGCCTCTGGTTTGCAGTGAAGGGAAGTGGAGGAGTTGGTGGTGTGCATGTGTGCTAAAAGGTTGCACTTCCGTAATCTAGGAGAGGCTGAGGTAGAAATTTCTATGACTCTCACAGCATTGCTTTGCCTGGGTCAGCCTTAGGTTACCAAGGCAGTAAGAGGTGTAGCTTCTTGGGTTCTTCAGCATCCTCAGAAGATGGCTAATGCTCCAGTTTGTGGTAGCAGCTTGGATTTAGAGACTTTCTGACCATGTTGCAGTTCTGACATAATTTTGATTCATTCTCTGCACTGTTTGCAGCCTGGTACAAAAGAAAAGAGGCAGGAAGAGGTCCCAGAAGTATGAGAGCTGAAATAACATGTCTTAAACTTGCTGTCCTTTTGCTGCCAGCTCTTGACTGAATGAGGCCAACTGTCAGTCCTGTGACAAAGATTAGAGGAAGCAGGCACCCAAGCAACAGCTAACTGTGGGGGCCTCACTAACCACTGGGTTTGCTATCGTGCAGAATCTGAGCGCGGGGCTGCCCTCAGGACAGATCTGCCATGATGAGCAGAGGCTGGAGGTGATCTTCACGGATCTGGCCAGGCACAAGGATGATGCTCAGCAGCGCAGCTGGGCACTCTATGAGGATGAGAATGTCATCTGCTGCTACCTGGAGGAGCTGCTTCGCATCCTGGTGAGTAAATTTCTCTCTCGATAGGCAGAGCAAAGAGTCTCAGTGAAGTTCCTTTTTTTCTGACCTCCTCCACCCCTCTGCTGCTGTTGGATCTGCTGTTTGAGAAGGTGTAGGCTTCTTTTACACCCCTTACTGCCCTGCCCTCGTGTCTGAGGTCTGCAGTACTCTTCAAGTGCTTTACACTCCATCCTACAGAGCTGTTTGGAAAACAATTATAGAACCATTCTTCTTGGTAGCTGTGCTGTTTACCTGTCACAGAAGAATATAACCCCTCATCTGCAAAACTGAAACCTGTCAGTCTGCAGCAAACATAAAACCTTGCTGTGAGTGTTGTTGTACACAAAAATGTCTTCTGTTTAAAACATCGAGGGGGTGGTTGGGGCCACTTCCCTGGAGGTGTTTAAGGCCAGGCTGGATGAGGCTCTGGCCAGCCTAATCTAGGGTAGGGTATCCCTGCCCATGGCAGGGGGGTTGGAACTGGATGATCCTTGTCCCAGTGCTGTGACTAGAACATGCAAAGCCCATCTGTGTGTGGGGAGTGTGATGACATGAGAGCTGCCACTCAGTGCAGTGGCATGGTCTGTGTTACAGGTGCCAGTGTGGGGCTTTCTCTGGCAAAAGCAGAACATGTTTGCCCTGACAAAGCAGAGGTTTTGTGTAATAAACACCAGTGCCTTTGTCACTCAGTGTAATGCCTGTGCTGTGGGCCTGCAGGGCAAAGCAGAGGGGGATTTTCTGCTACCCTTTCCTCATAGTCTAGGGATGAGAAGAGATGTCCAACACTTCTCAGGATGAGAACAGTGCTGGAACTGCCCTCTGTAACTGCACAGTGCACTCATCAAGGTGCTGCTCAGGTCATGGTTTTTTCAGTTGTTTTCAGCCCAAGACATAGTGTATGGCAGAGACACTTCTCAAGAATGCACTTCGATGCAGAATCTTCAGGGTGGCCATCCTTGAGCTGGTTTTGTGCTCTGCCTTTGATTTCTTTGTGAGATGGCTGGGCTGGGGCTACTGAGATCTGAAGGCATCTGGCCTCTCTTGAGGTCTCTGCAGGAGGTGCCTTGCTGCCCTGATGTGCCACTGGTCTGACTTCTTCATTCCTGTTTCCAGACAGATGCAGACCCAGAAGTTTGCAAGAAAATGTGCAAGAAGAATGAGTTTGAATCTGTCCTGTCCCTTGTGGCATATTATCAGATGGTAAGGTGGCAGAACACATCAAGTCTTTCTGAGTTTTCCCTGAAGATGCGAAGGAGCAGGGTTGCTACCATGAATGTATGTGAGAGATCCCCCCTGGATAGGGCAGTTCTGTGAACTGGAAGGAGTTGGAGCACATCCCTACTGAATGCTGACTAATGTCTGTTCTGTGCTTCAAGCTGTATGAAGGAGCAGAGGATGCTGCAGACTGTGAAGCAGTAGCTTGCACTGTGAGGGGTAAAGCTTCCTGCTTTTGTTAGCTCCATGGAGGGACAGAGCTGGCATCACTAATATCTAGAGAGAGGATTTCCAAGCATGCCTTGGGAAAGCTGACAGGCTGGAACTGCTCCTCTTCTAATCAGTGCACTCCTCTGCATTAGTAAATAGCTTTGCTTAGGAAAGTAGGTTGTGAGTAGCAGCCTTGGGAGTGAGGAAGGAAATCAGTATTCAGAACAAGAAATGGAAGTTTTGCCTTCAGTGCCTGTGTGGTGTTGCTTTCCCCCTCTCCTTCCTGGAACGTGCTCTTGTGGGACTCTGTGGGGTTGGCAACTTCTCCTTAAGTCCCCAGCTACAGCACATCAAGCTTTGTGGCATTTAGCTTTCTTCTGGCACTTCTGTGTCAGAACCCAAAGCTCAGCATCAGGAGGCTGTAGCATATCTGGCAGAAATAGGAAGGCATTTGGTGGTTTTCACTGCCTGCTCTTGTCTGACCAGCATCTCAAGGAAGCCTGATCAGGTGCAGAGCGCAGTTAAGTTTCCTGTCTTGGCTTCTGTTGTGCCCACCGCCAGGGCTTGGCTCACTTCTGTTCTTTGCACCTCGGAATTGTTTGCTGAAGCCTGAAGGTTACCCAGATGCTAGAGCTTCTGTGTGGGAGCTGCAGGTTGAGGATCATCATTACTGGAATCTCTGTGTCCCCCAGTACTTTCTGGTTATGCTCTCAGAACAAACCCGACAGCATCACAATGCAGGAGCTGCTCCCATCCTGTTCATTAGCCACTGCATGCTGAGAAAGGTTTGCAAATGCTGTGTTGTCAGGAGGCCTCCTTCAGAGCAGCATTCACTGCTGTGTGTTCAGAGAATCCTGGCTAGCCAGCAGATGAAATCTCCCTTTGCTGGGGATGGGTGTAGCTTCTTGGTGTGGCTCATGTTTAGCGGATGCAACGAAGCATTGCAGATCTGAGCTCTGGCTGCCACATGCCCTCTGACCACATATGCCAACAGCCTGTAGCCAGCCTGGTCATGAATGTCATTGCAAAGCAAGTCCTGTGCTGCTGTTGAAAGCTAGTAGAGCTTCTGGGTTCACTGTCACCTGGGAGAGTCTGTGGCTTCCCAGGAGTGGGAACTTTTAGCCAGTTCTGTCTCTGCCTTAGAGTAAGGCCTCAGCTAGGGCATGGCTTCATCCAATGAATTGGTTTTGCAGGAACACAGAGTGCCCTTACGGCTGCTGCTGCTGAAGTGCTTTGGAGCCATGTGCAACCTGGATGCTGCAGTCATCTCAACTCTGGTGAACTCTGTGCTGCCCATGGAGCTGGCCCGGGACATGCAGACTCACACTCAAGGTGAGCCAGAGCTGCCTTACCCAGCTGCCTGGGAACCTGTCTCTTCACAGCAGCACTGCTGGCTCCTCATTGCCTGCCCATGCTCTGGGGAGAGTAGTGTTTGGTTTTAAAGCTTTTCAGGCTGCTACAGCTCTGAGTGGAGATTGCACAGGAGGGGATGTTTCAGTCCAACAGTGCAAGGCTCAGAAGCTCTTGAACATGCTATTAAGGGTCTGCAGTGCTTCTTGCAGCTGTCTTAAAGCACATTTTGAGCTGTTCCAGTGTTGTTTCGTGATGCTGACAAGAGACACCTGCAGATCTCAAGGAAGATCTCTTCAGCTTCTTGTAGGCAGTTTTTCTCAGCTGTCTACATCAGGTCTTTGTGGTGTTTCCTGATGGTGAATGAGATGTGTGCTGACTAAAGGAAAGAAGTTCCTCTCCACCACTGCATCAAGAGAGATGGTAGTGCTGTTAACAAAGTTGCAGTCCTGGTCCTCTTCAGGTTAGTGTCACAGCCTTAATTCCCCCAGCTCTTCTCATATCCAGGATCTGCCTTCATGTTCCTTCTGCTTTCATTTCCTTTGCTGCCTGTTTTGAAGTCAGCCAGTAGGCCACCAGTGCTGGCAATGACATAAACTACTGTTTCCCTTAAAGGGACATTGTAAATCCATCATTTGTGCTAATCATGACCTACAGTTGAAGTAGCTGTTGAGTGACCACATGAATCAGATCAGAAGAGTTCCAGAGTATGAAGCCTTGCTACCCAGATTGCAGGCTGCAGCCTCTTGGTTTGCTGTGGTTGTCATGGGGCTGTGGAGAAGTACAATTGGATGATGAGACTATGTAGGGATTGGCAAGCCCGTGCAGAGCAGAGACCATAACATACATTTCTTGTGAGCCAAGTAAATGTACCAAGATGGCCACTTTGGATGTGCATAATAAATGTCTCTGTCTGCAGCATCCCTCCACAAAGTGCCAGCCTGGCTGTGTGGTGGCCAGAATGGTGTCCAGAAAGGGGCATGAGAGAAAATCAAGCGGGAGGCTTTGTGCATATCTTTGCTTAGATGCTTTGAAGTTCAAGCATTTTAAAGGAGGGGAGTGCTTGAAAACTCAGTCATGTTTGAGCTGAGGGCAGGGCAAAGCACCAGTGCTGTGGTGCAGGACTGAGGTCATTGCACCTCTTTTGGCTGCCCTTTCTTGTGTGGCTGCTGCTTATCAGCTCTGTGCAGTGAACTTATCACACTGTTGGTGTTTATCTGGTTATGCATGAGATGCTGCCTCTCTAGGCTGAGGTTTTATTGCCCATGAAGCAAAAAATACTTGGTCACACTGTGGCTGTGCTTCTGTGGTGACATTACTCATGATTTTGTGCTGCCAAAAATAAACTTTGACATGCATCCATCACTGATTCCTAGACATTGTCTCCAGCTGAGCATCTTGTGCACTGTGTCTGAACAGGCTTCAGTCTTCTGCTCTGTTCCCCAGGATGCCTCTGTGCAGGCAGGATGGGCTGGTCACCCACATGCTCCTTCCTTGGTCACAGCAATCCTGTCCAGGGCATTTTGCCAGGAGCTGCATCACCCTAGAAAGCACTGCCAACAGCCTCTTGAGATGATGAAGCATCAAGCTCTGATCTAGGTGACCCCTGCACACCTTTGCTATCTCCATGTAGCAATTCTACTTGAAGCAAGCCTATCTCCTAGCAAGTGCTGGTTCTGCTTTGGGGACCTGAAAAACATTGCAGTGGATGTCAGTGGAGAGTGGCTCTGCTATGTCCTTTGAACTGCCAACCTGCAGCTCTGCAGCATCTCTTCTTTCCCTAGCTTGGCCTCAAGGTGTGGTTTTTTTTTTTCCTCCTTGCTGTAATGCATGGGCATTACAATCAAAAGGTGAAAAGCTGCTCTGCCTTTGCCAATAGGTCGCTTTTGGTTACAGGAGCCTCCCAAATCCATGTCCTGATCCTCTGCTACCTTCCTTGTGTAAGCTCATGGCAAACACATGCAGCACCCAGGCCTCTTGACTTTCTCAGCAGAGCTGCAGAGAAGTAACCATTTTTCACCCAAAAGTGTTCTTCAGGCGTGTTTTAGGGCATTAGTAGTTCCCTCCTGCCTTTCTGGTGTTAACTGCTCCATGTCCTGCCAGCAAGTGGCAAGCAGACCCTTGTGTGCAAACATGACCTTGAATCCTAGAACGGCTTCAGCTTATTTTGGTACCCAAACCGGAGAACAGCAGCAGATCTGTGACATCCTGTGGAATAGCTAATCCCTTCTGTGGATGGCAGGGACCACAGCAATCTGTGCCAGCACTAAGCAGCTGGGGAGTGTTGAACTGGCTGCAGCTCTGTGAGATTCCCTCCTGGCTTGTAACTGATGAGCAGCATAGGCAGAAGCTCTGTGGTGGATGCTGGGTGCCTTTGATGAGAAGGCACTTTACCCTGGAGCTGAGGCAGGCCTGTTGGCTGCTGGCCAGTTCTTCCGCCAGATGTTTGAGTCTTACTGCTTCTGGACAGCCACTTCCCTCTGCTATGGCTGGCCTGCACGTCTATCAGTGTTGGAAGAGCTTATAATAAGCCAGAGTGAGGTGGAATTAGCCAATTCCAAAGAAAACAAAGAGGGATAATCCAGTCTGTAATCATGACTTTCTCCCTTGTTGCAGCTCAGTGTGTATGCAAGTCAGCTCCTGGGCTCTTTTCGTTTCAGTTGTGGACAGTTGTTTTTGCTTCCAGTGCCTGGGTTTTGCCCTGCTGTGTTCAGAGGATGGAAGCAAGGTCTTTGAAGGCTTCTGAGAAATGCCTTCCCTAAGCAATGGCAGCTTTCTTACCAGTGTCTCAGCAGTCTTTGGCAATGCAGGTTGGTGAGCAAACAGCCACATTTCTCCTGCCCTTCATAGCCACTTGAGTGATGCTTCTCAGTCTGTCATGAATAGAGTCTCTCTGCTTCAGCAGAGTTGTATTAATGCTGTCCACTTTCTTGCAGCCACTGGTGCTGCTGTGGAAAGGGTAAAAATAAGAAAACCAACAAAACCCCTGTGCCTTGCCTGGCAATTACTCTGTTCTTTAACATGGTGTGTCTTGGATGAGCCTTCCTGCAGCTGGGACACTCCAAGAACTTGTGGTCGGTGCTGAGTGAGTCCACTGGGTTAATCTGGATTTGCCCCAGGTTGAGCTTTCTGCCTGGTTTCAGTCTCCCTTGATTGGGCACCCTTAAGCAGATACAAGATTAGCCACCTCGTAGTGAAGTCTGCTGTCAGCTCAGAGGAATGGACATCAGTTAATGGCAGATGGGCCAAGGAGGTGTAAAGCTATCCTCTCTCTTCCCAGCTGTAATCTCTTCCTCCATATTAGCTGCAGCCACATGCTCATCATTGGCTCCTCGTTCTCACATCATTACTCCATCGTTCCTGATGTGATGAAACAATGTTTTGTTCATTTAATCCTTACTAGGAACATGGGAACAGCAGGTCACTGTCTCTGCCTACTGCAGTATCCTGCCTCTGGTACACAACTCCTGACACTGCAGAGGAAAGAATAGAGAAAGCATGTGGTGAAGAGTTTGGTCTTCTGCCACAGTGAGCTTTGGCATCACTGACACCTTATAGCTGAGAGCTTCTTATATAAGTATGAATTATATTTAAGTCATTGAATATCCTCCCTCTCTGTTTACCAAGAGTAAACAGCAGCTTCCAGCTTTCCTTTGCTGCCATATGGTCTAGAGTGCTCTCTTACAAACTCTTAATCTTGTTAATGCTATAGTATCTCTGCTTAAGCCTCAAATGATCTTTCTTTTTTTTTTTTCCACTCAGAGTATTTGCTATTTGAAAACTCAGGCATCTTCTGGTGCTTTGACAAAATCTGCATGCACTTTGTCTGTAGAGGCTTTGCTCACAGAGCTGCCTTTCCAGGGGCATGAGGCTGGAATGATAGGCTAGCATTTTTTTTTCCCCTGTGCTAACAGCAAATTTGAGAGCTGCCAAGTGTTGCAAGACCTTTGGCCAACTCCAGGAGTATAGAGTGGCAGTGAAGGCATCAGCCTGTGCACTCAAAACAAAGCTGCAGACTGCAGGTGCTTAGAGATTCGTGCATAGAGAAGTGAAATGTCTTAAAGGGTTTGGAGGGGATAGCAGAACCAGCATGTGCTGTGAAACAGTTCTGTGGGAGAAGCATCATACACTGAAGGGGACTTTTTTCTTTTCTAATGGAAAGTAGTTTGGGGTTTGGAGACTTGATTTGTACCTTTCGTTTGCTCTTGGTTGGTTGGGGGTTTTTTGCTGTTTTGTTTTATAAATGCAACTTGTAACAAGTGCACCAGGTGCTTCCTGGCAGATGTAGCTGGACTTTATTTAGCCCAGTATGTGTGGGAACCTACTTGGTAAAAATAATGCTCCTTTTCCTGTCATCTTCAAACTTGTTGAACTGGACATTTGATGATGACACAGATCCTATTCCATGATTATTTTCTTCTATTCTATGTGGAGGTGTATCCATCAGTGGAAATTCAGGAAAGGCACTGGCTGTGGTTCTGTGGAGCATAGCTGCTGCCAGTGAAAATTGTGTTGGACTAGCAGGTTGTGGGATGTATTAATGCTGGAGACATGTGTGGCCTGCCTGGGAGGTGGGCAGATGCACAGTCACAAGTCACGAGCAGTGATCTGGTCTCCCCAGAGACCTCTTATACCTCCAGGCAGAGCTGAAGTAGCAAAAGTAGAGCAGTGAAGGGATGGTAACAAGCAGCATAGCTGTCTGGGGGTGGTGTTGGTTGGAACAGGCAGTATTTCAAGGTGGCCAGATGGATGCTTTTTCTGGGTTCAGTAATTACATAACTATGGGATGTGTCCTGGGACTGTGCAGGGGAGGTTTTTAATTATTCAGATCAAGTTTTCCCAGATTCTCGTAAGTAGAGGAGGGGGAAAAAAAAAACCCCAAACCTCAAGAATTCTTCTTGTGGTTATTTTTAAATTGCTTTGGTAATGTATGGCACAGAAGGCATGGGTTGTGCTTAAACGGGGGGTGGAAAAAACACCTCAGTACACAGGGAGCAAGGAGCAGTATCAAATATCTGTATTAAAGGTGTGACTTCCTAGCTGCAGCTGGGGAACACCGTTTCAGGTCCTCAGAAGAGCTAATGGCAGGACCTTTGTCTTGCAGATCATCAGAAGATGTGCTACTCTGCACTGGTGCTGGCAATGATGTTCTCCATGGGGGAGCCCCTGCCATACCATCACTATGGTAAGAGCAGCTAGGTGCACGGCTTGGCAGATCAGCAGGGCTGATGGTGGGACCTCTGCAGCATGCCAGCAGACATGAGGAAGGGGCTTATCCTGGTGGCCAAGGTGGGGACAGTCCAGATGGGCAGGGCAAGAGCAAGGTCTGCTCTTCATCAGTAGTGTGGCTGCCAAACCGCCAGGACGCAGTTCCAGAGAGAGCAGCACAGACCTGGGCTGGAGCAGCAGAGGACTGATGTCAGGCTGCACAAGAGCTGGATTTGTCCATCACTGTCACTAAGCAATGTTTTGTTCACCTCTGCTCTGCATGGAAGCACGCATCTCTTACTTGCCTCAGAGATGCTGTGTCTGCTGATGAGGCTGAGAGCCCAGATCACTCCATGAACACTCCTACTAAAGCTGTCAGATGTCCTCTTGCTGGTCTTCCTTCTAAGAGGACAGTGCAGCCCTGTGCATTTGAAGCTTCTAGGGAGAGCAGAGATGATTAAGGGCATTGCAGTCAATTGGGAAGTGCGAACATCGCGCCAGATCTTTGTCTTTTATCTGCTGTCTTTTCCTCCAACCTTTAGCCTTCAGCTTCTTCCTCAGGCTTTGTTGTGTTCCCTGTATTTGGGAAACTCTGAGCTCTTTTTTCCTTGAAATGCAGTAGAGATTTCTATAAGCTTTTCCTCAGTAATTTCACTTTATCACCCCAGTACACACATACAAGGTTTAAGCTGGTGCAGTAGAGACCACGGAATGAGCTTCCACACCTCCTGCTTTCCTCTCCTCATGTCACCCTAGCAATTATTTCCTGCAAGTGGACTTATTTGCATGAGCTCCTCTGCTTTCCTAATGGCTAAATTGAAAAATGTGTTGTTACTAATGATCTGGGTGATGGCTCTTTTTTAAATAGATGGATTAAGCCTGTGGTCAAGAATACAAATCCCTTCCTGCCAGATGCCTACATTGGAAGCAGTAATGCTGCATCAACACCTAGAGCAGGATTTGGTGGTTTATTTACTAAAAAAAAAAAGAAAATGCCAACAGGGGACCAACTTTCAGTATTGCCCTGCATGGTGGGTAGTTCTGTGAGCCACTTGTCTGCTGCACAAAGACACTTCAGTGGTCTCTCTAATCCACTTGCAGGGTAGTTCGTTCCCTGGAGACTGACACTGCCACTCCACCAATGGTTTTCAGGCATAAAAGCACAGAGGAGTGGCTTGCATGGTGCCTTGTTGCATGGTTTATTTTCACTGTGCTGTAAATGCCCTCTTTCTCCTCGTGCAGAACATCTCAACTCTCAGTTTGTGCAGTTTCTACTGGATGTGATTGAGGATGGGCTGCCCTCAGACACCACTGATCAGCTGCCTGACTTATTTGTCAACGTCCTTCTGGCTTTCAATCTCCACATTCCAGGTCAGTTGGGGGCTGCTCTGCTCTACCTTGGCAGGATTTCAGTGGTCTGGAGTAAGGGCATGAAGAATGGAGAGAGAGATTGAATCTTACCAGGTCTTCATGGCACTGTGATAATCTGTCTGGCTCCCCTAGTCTCTTGCAGTACTCTGTGTTTATATATTGTGCATAACCCTTGAGCATGGCAAGGTCTGAGAGGCTACCTGGAACCAAGTGACCCTCTGGGGTGTGGCAGCCCAGTGGATCTCTCTCTGTGTTTCCACACTGCCTGTTGCTGGGCTTGCATTTGGATATCATAGAATGATTTTATTGGAAAAGACCTTTAAGATCACTGAGTCCAACCATTATCTAACTGCCAAGTCTGGTGCTAAACCATGTCCCTCAGCACCTCATCTCTGCATCCTTTAAATGCCTCTGGGGATAGGGATTCAGCCTTATCCCTGAGGAGCCTGTTCCAGTGTTTGATAATCCTTTCAGTGAAGAAGTTTCTTATAGTACCTAGTCTAAACCTCCCCTGGTGTAACTTCAGGCCATTTCCTGTTGTCTTGTCACATAGTATTAGGGAGTAAAGAGCAACATCCCACATCCCTGTAACCTCCTTTAGCATAGTTGGACCAACAACCCACATCCCTGTCACCTCCTTTAAGGTAGTTAGACCAACAACCCACATCCCTGTCACCTCCTTTAAGGTAGTTAGACCAGCAACCCACATCCCTGTAACCTTCTTTAAGGTAGTTGTAGAGACAATAAGGTCTTCCCTCAGCCTCTTTTTGCCCAGACTAAACAATCCCAGCTTCCTCAGCTGCTCCTCATAAGATTTGTTCTCTAGACCCTTCACCAGCTTTATTGCACAACTCTTGACCTGCTCCAGCACTTCAATGACTTTCTTGTAGTGAGGGCCCTGAAACTGCACACAGAACTCGAGGTATAGCCTCACCAGTACAGGAGGACAATCACCTCACTGGTTCTACTGGTCACACTGTTCATGATAGAGGCCAGGATGCTGCTGGCCTTCTTGGCTGCCTGTGGATCAACACCACTAGGTCTTTCTCTAGTGGGCAGCTTTCCAGCCACTCTTCCTCACGTGTTGCATGGGGTTGTTGTGACTGAAGTTCAGAACCTGGCACTTGGCCTTGTGGAATGTCAGACAGTTGCCTTTGGCCCATCGATACACCCAGTCCAGGTGCCTCTGTAGAGCATCACTACCCTCAAGCATATCAACAGTGTCTCCCAGCTTAGCATCATTTGCAGATTCGCTGAGGGTGAGGAGGAAATTCTTCACCATGAGAGCGGTGAGACCCTGGAATGGGTTGCCCAGGGAGGTGGTTGAGGCCCCATCCCTGGAGGTGTTTAAGGCCAGGCTGGATGAGGCTCTGTCCAGCCTGATCTAGTGTAGGGTGTCCCTGCCCATGGCAGGGGGGTTGGAACTGGATGATCCTTGTGGTCCCTTCCAACCCTGACTGATTCTATGATTCAATCTCCTTGTTCAGAATTCATGAGTGGAGTTAACTTATGGGCACATCTGACCGGGGAGAGAAAATGCTTCAGCAGGCATTTCCCCATACCAGCCTAGAAAGAAAGTCCTCTGCCTTCTGTAGGTCTTGACAAACCTTATGCTTGCCTGTCTGCAGCTCTTGAAGCTCAGTCAGTGCCAGTGTGTTGGCACCAGGCTCTTGAGGATTGGCTCGAGCTGCACTCTCTCCTGATTGCCCTCAGTCACTGCTCAGCTTCCTAGGAACAGCCAAGATGTATGGCCCCTGCAGAAGGGCATTTGCCCTCTTGATGCCTGTGGGTTTTGAAGTGTTGGCAGATTGGAGAGTAGCTCCAGGTCCTGCTAAGAGAGGCCACTGCTTAACCCAGAATCTCCTGTTGTTCCAATTGCCTTTAATTGCTTCCTCTTGCTCTGCTTGGTGGCTTTATCCTCGGCTTCGTGGAGAGAGGGGAGGATAAAGCAGCAAGGACGTGTCCAGTAATTTACCTGTTCTCTCGAGTTGCACTTCATTAAAATTTATATGAAAGTTTCTAATTTCACGTGAAAGCTGATTGCAGAGAGACTGATTAAGTGTATCTCTGCTGCTTTCATTCATTACCCCTCTCACACTTGCCCATATACTTCTTGGCTGCAGTAATTAGGCAATAATGCATGACAGGCAGCGTGCTTCTAGGGGATCGCTGCCTGCCTGGGCTCTAGCCCAGAGCAGTGACTTGTCCTCTGATGCTAAGAACACCTTAAATGATGTTCAGATTGCTTATTAGGGGGGTGAATTTTTTTATTCTGCTACAAGATTCATCGATCATACGATTTGGTGATGCAGCACTAGTTCTAAAACTAGTCCTGAAAGCTAGGTGGTGCAGCACTAGTTCTAAAACTAGGACTAAAAGCTTACTATGTTGGCATCCTGCAATGTAAAGGATGCTGAAGCCACTTTGCAGCCTGTGGAAAGTTGCTCTTGTGCCACAGAAAGAGCCACGCTGTGCTGTGTGGGTGCTTCTGAGAGTGCATACATGCGTGCATAAGGTCTGCTAGGCTGAACTTGTTTTAGTTAGAACAAATTACCCTCAGAGCAGGCTAGGGGATGTTTCCTAGAAGAAGTCTTTAGCCACTACACTCACACAGCCTTGTGCTTAGTGCTGGGAGGGAGAACATTTCCTTTCTGGCATGCTTCAGGGGATCTGGTTGTCCCTTCTTATTAGAGCTTGCAAAGCAATAAATTCCAGTGGGTCACCACTGATACGTAGCAAGAAGATACCAGACAGCAGAGCCCTTGGCAGCAGAGGGTTGTGAGCAGAGGTAGTTCAACAACACAAAGCCTTTGCAAAGTATTTAGCAGTCCTTGGCTGGCCAGACCGGAGCCCACATGCGAATCAGCTGTGCACAGTAAGCTCAAAGTCCCAGGTGCTTCATGTGTTGTTTCCAGGTTTATTTCACCTTCTCTCTCCCTGCCCACCCACTCTGCAGGGCCAAAACTTTTCATATCCCTGACGGACTATGGTTCCCCAAAGCTCACCAGAGCACTGATGTGAAATAGGAGTCCTCCACTGTTGATTGTGTTTTGTTACCGTGGCCTTCAGGACACGAAGGGCTGTGCTGAACAGGTCTCTTCCTTAGTTCCAGAACACAGCGTGATCATGACCACAATAAGCAAGCACTCAAACGTCAAGACTTTCACAGAGAAGCTGCTGCTGCTGCTGAACAGGGGAGGTAAGTGTTTGTGGCAGCGTTGGATGCCTGGCAGGGGGTGCAGCTGATGGTGACCGAGGTGAGTGTTTGTGGCAGAGTTGGGTGCCTGGCAGGGGGTGCAGCTGATGGTGACCGAGGTGAGTGTTTGTGGCAGAGTTGGGTGCCTGGCAGGGGGTGCAGCTGATGGTGACCGAGGTGAGTGTTTGTGGCAGAGTTGGGTGCCTGGCAGGGGGTGCAGCTGATGGTGACCGAGGTGAGTGTTTGTGGCAGAGTTGGGTGCCTGGCAGGGGGTGCAGCTGATGGTGACCGAGGTGAGTGTTTGTGGCAGAGTTGGGTGCCTGGCAGGGGGTGCAGCTGATGGTGACCGAGGTGAGTGTTTGTGGCAGCGTTGGGTGCCTGGCAGGGGGGGCAGCTGAGGGTGACCGAGGTGAGTGTTTGTGGCAGCGTTGGGTGCCTGGCAGGGGGGGCAGCTGAGGGTGACCGAGGTGAGTGTTTGTGGCAGCGTTGGGTGCCTGGCAGGGGGTGCAGCTGATGGTGAGCGGGAGATGAGCCTGGTGCTGGTTAAGGGGCGAGGTGCCTTGGGGATGAAGCTGAGGAGCTCTCAGCCTAGGCAGGATTTGCTGCTTCCTGGGGAGTTTTGCGAGGGTGACAGTCTGCATTGCTGAGGATGGAGCTGCACGAAGAATAAAGTGAAGGAAGAGAGGAGTGGCCTCTGGGCTGCCATTTCCTCATATTCTGGCTCAATTCAGCCTTGTGTTGCAGCATGGCCAGCTCTGATGTAGGCAAGCTCTTATCTGGGAGGAAAGCTGGTCCTGGGCCACTTCTGTCCTTGGACAGGCAGGACTCTGTCAGCAGTGGCACAAAAACCTCAGCCTGTGCTGGCAATCAACTGCCTCAGGGGACAGATCCACCTTCCGAAATACTATTTAGAGTGGAGCTTCCCATTTCAGAATCACCAGCGGAGTGTTGGTTTTGTATCTGCTCCAGGCATAGAGTGAAATCCACTCTACATGTAGAGCTTTTGCAAAGCATATTGCTAGGAAGCTGGAGATCTCTGCGGGAAGAGTGGTGCCAGGTATTTCTGCCTGTGCCACATGCCACTATTGTGCTTTCTAATACTGTCTGGAGCCCAGGGGCTTTGCTGCCCAAGTTTCCGTTTTGTTGACTTGCTGGTAAATAACTCATCCTGTGATGCCTGCAGATGATCTTACTCTGGCTTTGGGTCCTGTTTGGATTGCAAATCACTGTCTCTGCACTGTATCAGCTTGAGGGCAGCCAGCCTCTCAGTGCTCTTCTGTCTGGCCTCCTCCCAAAGCCTTTGTTTAGCCCTTTCCCTGCCAGATTCTCTGCAGGAATCACCTTATTGCAAGGGGCTGGAGGAATTAAAAGGGAGGCCACAACCTAATGAAGATGATTTCCTTTTGCCTGTCTTCCTGACAACTGCTGGGGGGGCTGCAGTGTCCCAGAGCCCCCCATGTGGGTTCTGCAGGGATGTGTTTTGGAAGGCAATAGGATATGGTGGCTCCTTTAAACTTGGAAGTGTTTCTTCTTTTTGCTGCTGCAACAGTACTAGCTTGGTCTCTGTCGTGAAAGCTCATTTCTGGTACGGGATCATTGGACCAGACAGTAAACTGGGGAGGAATTTGATGGTGGTTGTTGAGCAAAAAGGGGAGGCACTGGGAGGTGTTACGCTAATGAGCTCTCACCTGGGATCGTTGGCGAAACAGAAACAATGATTAACGCTAATGAGTTCAGTCTCAGCTTGGTACCCTGCAGAGCTTCCATCCTCATCATTGCTTTGTGGAGACACTAGGGTCTGCTGGCACAAGAGCCGGCCACAGGAGGAGAGTGGCTGACCAAGGCCAGGGGAGCTTCCTCTCCCAAGCCTGTAGGGTCTAACAAAGGGATGTGCAGTGAAGCTGGAGGGAGGGGGCAGTGGGGGGCATGTGGCTTAGCACATTTCTCTATCTCCCCTAGATGATCCCGTTTGTATCTTCAAGCATCAGCCTCAGCCACCGCACTCAGTGCTGAAGTTTCTGCAGGACATCTTTGCCAGCAAGGATACAGCAAGCATCTTCTACCACACAGACATGATGGTCCTGATAGACATCCTGGTGCGGCAGATTGCTGACCTCTCCCCGGGAGACAAGGTACTCACAGTAACCCATAGGCACTGGGGAAGGGAGTGCAGCCCTAAAGAAGTTTGCTGGTGCAGGCAAGAATGGAATCCTGGGGTGGGCATGGAGCGCTTCTGGGTACTCAAATGAACCTTGGGAGCTGAGGATGAAGGAAGGATTTATCCTTCCTGGTGCCCAGCAGCAGCAAGGCGTGTTTGAAGAAAGGTCTGCCAGGCTTCTGGTGGTCTGCACCTTTCTGTCCAGGAACCCTTGGGAATGGGGAGGGATCTCAGTGTTTTGGTAAGAGACAGAGTTGTGCATGTTTGAGAGCTAGTGAAGAGCAGCACTCTTTTGCTGTGGAAAAGGCAGAGTTTTCCATAGCTGCTAATGAGCCTGAAGGAAAAGCAGGTGCCTCTGGAGTCGCTCTCTGGCTAGTGCAGCAGCAGCAGCTGTTCCTGCACTCATGCTGTAATGGAGGCTGGCATCCTTGTTTATCTCACTTTAAACCTTGCCTTGTGCTCTGCGTTTTGTCTCCCCTCCCACTTGGCAGCTGAGGATGGAGTATCTGTCTCTGATGCACGCCATCATCCGCTCCACGCCCTATCTGCAGCACCAGCACCGCCTCTCTGACCTGCAGGGCATCTTGCAGCGTATTCTGGGGGAGGAGGAGGAGGACCAGCAGTGCCAGATGGACAAACTGATCATCTTGGAGATTTATAAGGAGTTCCCAGAAATCTCTCCCAGTGCAAGCTAACCTCCTCTCAGCTTGGACTGGAGTTTGAACCACTTGGATTGATGGCATCTCTTGTTGACCCTTTCTCCCCGTTCCCTTCCAGTACAGCTCATACCTTATATCCCTCCATGCGAGGCCTAAGGCTGGGACAGCACTCACCAGCCCTTTAGAAAGGCCAGCAGCAGAAAGGGCGTGGGGTGCCCCTGGAGCCTGGTGCTCAGGGGTGGTCGGAGCCGGGTGGGTGCTGGCGCATGGTTTGCCTGCAAGCCTCGGGCGGGAGGTATTTAGGCAGCTGGCGTTAGTGGGGAGGGCAGAGAGCTTGCGAGGGACTTAGCAGGCAGGGTGGGAGGGTGCTTAGCTGTGTTGGTGTCCCGAGGTCTTGAAGAGAAAGGCCTTAGAGTATCACTTTTTTCCACGTGCATCTCTCTCCCTGCAGTGACCAAGTGGAGTCTGCTGGTGCTTGGAAGAAGCTTCTGTAACATCCGTTTCGTTTTCTGCTGCTAGTGCCAATGTGCTGCAGCCCTGCCGAGGGGAGGTAGCTTGCTCGCTGTCTAGCGCCTTGTCTAGTGAGCCTTTTGCTCCCTCCTAGCCTCTGCTTTGCCTCTGGGTAAGCAGCCCACCTAGGGTCATAGAGGTCTTACGCCAGCAGCTGCTTTTTTCAATCTGCTTTCTATAGTGACATTTAAATCCGAGTTTCTTGTGGCAGCCTAGAAGTGACGACCGCCTGGGTGATGCTGCCCTTAGGGAGCCTTTGGCCCGGACGCAGCAGCAAGATGTGTCCTGCCAGGTGAAAGCTGCCAGCTCTGGCAGCACTGCCCCAGGGCCCCGAGCAGAGGGGCTGCGTGTGGGCAGGTGCTCTGTTCGTCAAGCGTGTGGATTTCTTGCCTTGAGCTTCATCGTAGCTCTGCCTCACTGCTCTGCCTCTCCCCGTGGCAGCACTCGGAGGCAGCGTGAGCCTGGTGTCCAGTAGCTGTTTGTGACTATGCACGAGTGTGGGGAACCCTTATTTATATTTCCTCTAGGTTTCTAGAAACAGGATTAATCTCCTTCCCTGTAACAGGTAGTCACACTAATGTGGGTCTCTTAGATATTTGTGTGCACAGTCTGGTCACTCCCTGTTCCCAGCTCTTCCTTTGCAGTGTCCACTGTAGGAGCTTTTGGAAAGTGGAACTGGAATTACTGAGCACTGTATTTTATTTTTTGTTGGTGGTTTTTTTGGGGTTTTTTTTGGTGGTTTTNCTTGGACTCTGGGCACTGAGGTGGTGGTGTTTGGGAACAGAGTGGGTTAGCCTGGCAGCCAGGGTGGGGGCAAGGTCCTCCTGAAGTCAGCCTGGGAACAGCCAAGCTTAATAACCACCCTCATAGAAAAACCTATTTTTTCCCCTGTAAAAATGTATGAATGTCAAAAGGGATCCTGTATTTTCTTAAACACTAAGTGTAACATGCAGAAGAATAAAAATGTCTTGAACTGGACTTGTGTGAGCTTAGCCCTGCCTGTCCTGTCAGGGGAGGACTGAAACAGTGGGGGCAGCTTGGGTGCCTGCTGCCTGCTAAGGCAAAGCTGTGGGTGCTGATCTTCAAGCAGGAGCAGTGCAGGGCTTTGCCCACATTCAGCTTCTCACATTGTATTTTCCTACTGTTTTGCTGGCAGATAGGAGTGGTGGAGGGCAGCAGGCCTTGCTAGGGGCACAGCCATCACCCCCGTGAGACTGCCCGGCATAGCTGCTCTGCATTAAGGGTCTGGCAGAGCTGGGCTCTGCAGTTCGCCTCCTGCAAAGCACATGAGCCTCAGCTGGCTGCCAGCATTGCTGCTGAGGCAGTGAGCCTGTGTGGAAAGGGTTTAACAGTCTGTGCTGAGAGCTAATGAACCCTACCTTGGCTGCGGATGTCTGCTCTCAGACCTCAGCCCTGCGTGTCCTGCTTTGGTGGGTGTGGTGGGAGAGGAGTGGCTGCTTGGTAAAGCACTGAATCGGCAACAGAGATGCCGGTCTCTGCTACTGGCTGTGAGCTGGGGAGCCAGGAGGACAGTGAGCTACAGCCCTGGCCACCAATAGGGGTGTCAATTCCAGAAGCAGGCTGTGCCCTGCCCCCTAAGCATAGGGACTGCATCAAACGGCTGCCTGCAGAAATGTGTCCAGGGCTGCCTCTTTGGCCAGTGTCTCCCAGGTGTTTGGACTTGTGGTCTTGCCTTGTCAAGCTGCACATTCTGGAGGAGAGTTGCAATATGTGTAGGCTGTGAGCACTCAGGGGTGCCCACCCCACAGTGGCTCTCCTGTGCCCCCTTGCTGGGTGCAGCATGTGGCTGCACATAGCCCTGATCTAGCCCTAGCTTGCCTCTGGGTGCTGCTTGGGCTTCTCAGCTTGTGCCTCACTACAGTGGTGAGATGTTCCTCTAGTGCTTGCCCTCAGTGACACAGCCCTGGCTTTAATGTGCCACAACAGGCTCTGTGCCCCAGAGCACAGCAGAAGCTCAGAACCCATGGGCCTGCCAGGCAGGAGCACATCCTGGGCGAAGCCCTTTGTGACAGTGTCCTGCTTGCCATGGGAAGCTAGCAGGGCCCTGACTGGGCTCAGCCAGCAGCTCCCTTCAGCAGTCCTGAGCCTTGCCATCACTGGGGGCTGCTCACACCACAGCTGCAGAGTGAGTGCCACCCCTTCTGCACCATCTCCGTGCTGTCACTGCAGCCAGGGCTGCAAGGGCTGGGGGCAGCCTGATGTGAGAGGTGCTGGGGGCTAGCACAGGAGCAGCAATGTGCTGCCTGTGACCTGCGCCTCTGCCTTATTGTCTGGAGTGATTCAATTACAACTACTCTGTGGCAGTAATGCCCTGATGATTTTCTCCTCCTCCCGTGAGCTGTCAACTGGGTAATGAGAACAAATAATCTTGAAAGCCTTCATACTTTTTTAAAGTATCATCTCTCTCCCAATTTGGCTTCTTGGTGGCAAATCCCCAGCTCGAGGAGGTGCCAGGTATACTCCAGCTGGCTTCAGGGATTGGTGTGAAGCTGGCATGTTCCTGTTGTGTGGCCACTTCACTGCCCTTTGTTGGATGAGATTTCTCAGGACAGCTGCAGGGGGCCCAGAGTTGCTCTGGCATTGGTCTAATGGTGCTGGGAGGGCTGAGTGGGTGCAAGAGGGCCTTGAAGAGAAGAATGGAAATCATCCCAGGGCACCTTATGGGCATGGCCACAGCTCTGTGAACTGGACCAGCCAAGCTGGAAGCATTTGTTGGTGGCTGAGGAGTTAACCACCGCAGATTACTGGTATTTAGGACACTTAAGTTTATAAACTAATATGCCAGCTTCTCTGGAGGCTTAGAACTCCACACACATCAGCCCTCAGCATTATGTAAGCAACACAGGATCTTCTCTCTGGCACACTGGCACATGGTGAGCTGCATTACTTACCCCTTTGGGGCCTGCTTGAAACTTCAAGTGGTGATCCTCAGCTATGTGCTCAGCCCAGGCTCTAGGGCAAGGATGAGCCCTACCTGCCCTGCCCACCCTGCCCAGATGGTGGCCAGGTCTTGGTTTCTGCATGTCTTATGGTGGTTGAAGGGAGGCACCAGCCATGAGGATGGTTTGGGGACTGGCTGGATGTGTTGCAGATCTTGCACTCCAGGAGTGGGAGCCTGCTCGCATTCAAGCCCCAGATCAGCAGGCAGCCTGTGCTCTCCCACCCTCTCATTTACACTGACAACAATTGATAGGCACCATCTGGCACCAGCGGTGAAACTGAAGCCAAACCAGAGCTGGTGGTGGCTGTGGTCACATGGGGCATGGAGCAGAGGCAATGTGCTGGTGACACCAGGATTCAGCACTGCAGCAGCAGCACGTGGGATGCCGAGTCCCCGTCTGCAGCTGGTGCAGACAACAATATTGTGGTAGTGGCAGCTGAACCCCCGAGGTCCCCAGACCTGCCATGTCCTCTGACCTTCTTGCTGCACAGATGGCTTGTGCTGCCCAAAGCAATGTGCGTCTCCAAAGGAGCCACTCCAATTTCTGCCCGGGGACCTCAGGACCTCACCTAGCCTCCTTTGGTTTCCTGTGGGGTGGGAGCCAGAGTATACATGGCTCCTGTGGTGCTGGGAGCAAGGACTGAGGGAGAAGAGAAGTCCAGCTGCAGTGTGAATCCATCCTGCTTTTAATTCATGCATCTCCCCACAGCATCACCCTCTCTAAGTTGGAGAGAGATGATTCCATGGGTGGACTGTTCAGTAGACAGGGAATTGTCTGGATGGTCACATCCAGAGGGTAGTGGCCAATGGCTTGATGTCCAGATGGAAACAGGTGACAAGTGGTGTTCCTTAGGGGTCTGTATTGGGAGCGGTGCTGTTTAATTCTTGCATCAATGATATAGGGAGCAGGATTGAGAGCGCCCTCAGCAAGTCTGCAGACAGCACCAAGCTGAGTGGTGCTGTTGATATGCCAGAGGGAAGGGACCTGGACAAGTTGGAGGAGTGGATGCAATTAGACCTTATGAGGTCTAACAAGGCCAAGTGCAAGGTTCTGTGCTTGGGTTGGGACGATCTCCATTATCAGTACAGGCTGAGGAGTATGTGACAGAGCTCTGCAGAAAAGGACATGGGGGTACTGATGGACAAAAAGCTGGACCTGAGTCAGCAATGTGCACCTGCAGCCCAGGCAGCCAATGGCATCCTTAGTTACATCAAAAGAAGCATGGCCAGCAGAACAAGAGTGGTGACTCTGCCACTTTATTGTGCTCTGGTGAGACCTCACCTGTAGTACTTTATCAGGCTCTGAGGCACTCAACACAAGATGGACATGAATCTGACAGACCAGGTCCAGAAAGCAGGGCCACAAAAATGATCAGAGGGTCTGACTACTATGAGAGGCTGAGCGAGTTAAGGTTGTTCTGCCTGGAGAAGAGAAGGCTCCAGGGAGACCTTATAGTGGCCTCCCAGTACCTGAAGGGAGCTTACAAGAACACTAGGGAGGGACTGATTACAAAGACATGAAGCACTAGAGCAAGAGGCAGTGGTTTTAAACTGCAGAGAGATGGATTTAGATTGGACATGAGGGTGGTGGACCACTGGGAGAGGCTGCCTAGGAAGGTGGTAGAAAGCCCCGTGTCTGGAGACATTCAAGGTCAGGCTTGATGAGGCTCGGAGCAACAAGATCTAGTTGGGGATGTCCCTGCTTACAGCAGGGGGGTTGGACTAGACGACCCCAGGAGGTTCCTTCCAACCTAGCACGTTCTGTGATTCTACGATCTTTTGGGGATCTACACTGGGGCTGCACAAGGGGCCCTGGTGGTGTTGGCACAGAGGTTCCCACTCTGAACCACTGCCCATCCAGCACAGTGGCACAGGTGCTGCTGCAGCCCCCTTGGAGCCAGGTGTGTCCTGTGCACTCACTGCCCTTCCTTACCCCAGCCTAAACGTTCCCATCTCCCAGTTTCCTGTTTCCCTCCCCAACGCATCTCTTTCCTGACGCACCCCAGCTACTCTGCCTCAGGCTCTCCTCTTCTTCAACAGGATGCAGCCAAGGATGCTTCCCTCATCGTGGCGCACTGAACGCTAATGAGGACATAAAGCCCTGTTATGCCTAAGCCTATTACAAGCTTCAGTGGATTAGGCTTGAAACAGCTAAGTTTCAAGGCTGATGTGCTAATGAACCTTCCCAATACAACAGTCCCAAACTGAATTTTCCCTGGAAAAGTGGTGTGAGGTTTGGGTTTGTTTTTTTCTTGGATGCTGGAAGAAAGCCCCAAAAGCTCCTCCCCAGTGTTGATGCCTCAGCTGGAGGGAGGGGGTGGCTGGTGCCTGCATCAGGGCACAGGAGCAGGACAGCTAAATCCCTGCCACATGTTTGAGTGCCCATGGGTGGCTGTGGTGTTTCTGCAGGTGCCTGAGCATCACCCGAGAGCACGACTTCCCCATGGCATAGGACAAGGGGAAGCCCCTTCTCAAACCTGCAGTAATAAAACCATCCCTGGAGAAGCAACTCTGCCCCAGTAATGCCAGCAGGGACACAAAGATTGTGTTTGCCTCCTGGTGCCACAAGAGCAGTGTCAGCGGCTGTAAGCAGAGGTGTGCATGGAGAGTTGGTGTCCATGAGGCCTGGGACCCTTGCCTGACAAGATCTGCTTCCAGCTGTGAGGCTCTGAGATGCCCTCTCTGAGACGTGGGCAAGTGCTCCTATGGCACCAGGCAAGATGGATGCAGAGCTGGAGCCGAGCCAGCGATGTGCATTTGCAGCCCAGGCCAGCCCTATCCTGAGCTGCATCCAGAGCAGCATGGTCAGCAGGTCGAGGGACCTGCCCTTGGCTCTGCTGAGACTCAGACTGCAGTGCTGTGTCCAGCTCTAGAGTCTTCTGCATGGGAAAGACATGAACCTGTTGGACAGCTCCAGAGGCCATGAAAAATGATCTGTGGGTGGAACACTTCTCTCATGAAGAAAGGCCAGGGTTGTTCAGCCTGGAGAAGAAAAGGCTCTGGGGGAGAATTTAAAGGGGAGTTACAGGAAAGATGGGGACAGTCTGTTCGTGTGGCTTGTCCTGACAGGACAAGGGGTGATGGTTAAAGTTAAGAATGGAGATTTAGATGTGATACAAGGAAGTCTGCTTTTACAATGAGGGAGGCACAGCAGAGGGGCAGGTTGCCCAGTTCCCAGATGTGGTAGATGCCCCATCTCCGGGAAAGTTCAAGGGTGGGTTGAACATGACTCTTGAGTAACTTGAGGTAGCTGAAGATGTCCTAGCTCACTGCAGGGTGGTCGGAGTACAAGACCTTTAAAGGCCCCTTCCAAACCAAATCACTCAATGAGCAGAGGCTGTGCGGGATGCACCTCCTCGCCGCATCCCAGCAGCTAAGCCCTGCCTGCTCCCCGGCGTGCCGAGGGGAGTCCAGGCTGTGCTGCTGGCAGCCATGACCGGAGCTGGCATCTCCGGGCTCCGTGTGCCTGAAGGGCAGCCTGGAGGCAGGCTGTACCGGCCGCAGCTCGCCCGCTGCTCCCGCGATGTAGGCGGACAGTTCCTGCCCGGCAGCGCCCGTGCCCCCCGGGGGCTGGCAGCAATCCTTGGGGCGGGCACGCCTCGCCCCGGGGCGGCCGAGCCGCACACGCCGCCTGCCACCCGACGGCGCGGCACCGCGGGGCATCGCGTGACACGCCCCGGCACGGTGCCCGTTACCCCGCGGCCCCCACCGGAGCCTGGGCAGACGGCGCCGGGCACGCACCGCCAGGGCTGACGAGCGGCGCTCGGCGCCCACCTGCCCCCCCAGCGATGGCGGCGCCGGGGCGGGCGGGGGCGCGGGGCG